>CM047883.1:4441777-4645523 GCA_026212405.1 Petrea volubilis | reverse complement strand
TGGAAGAGGCAAGTTCCTGTGCAGATCCCAGTCAATGGGAGCCCTCCCTTGCCTTTCTACATACGATTGGATCAACTGATCCAAGCTCTCACGAAAGCCACTACGAAGAAGATTTGAGACGCTCCTCCTAAAAGAAAATACTTATATAAGTCGATAAAAATCAATAATCTAGAGGATTGCCAGCAAAATACAATGAGATCATAACCTGCTTAGTAGTTCCCTGAGTTCCATGCTGTACACATTATCATCATCAGGTGAGTGGAACCTGGTGACCCTTGTAGATGGAGTAGACTGTGGCATTCTTGGAGGATCTGAAGGCCCTTCTGACCAATTTTCCACAGCTTCTCCTGAGCCAACACCACGCCAAGCCTCAGGGGCTTCTTGCAAACCCGGTTGCTCTCCATTTTCCTGCCAATTTCGATCCGTGACGCTTGGGGTCCATTCACTCGTTTCCATATGAGAAGATTGCTGGTGATTTGCGCTCTCAACTTCAGTACCCTGTCCCTGCCAATCCCTTCCTAGATCAGGAGAAACATGTACGTTTTGAACAGCTGTGGTGCCATCCGAATTTCCGACACGATCAAGTAATTGATGATTCTCAATTTCCTCATTCTCATGTTGAACTTCCTCTGAAGCAGTTGTATTTCTCTGATCATTTCTAGAATTACTGTTGATATTGTTTGGCGTGGTTTCAGGATGATTGCTTGCTTGTCCACGCACAATACTTTCTAATCTGGAACGAAACCCTTCCCTGAATGAAATTGAATGGCGGTGCATAAATAGCATCATGCAAGTTCTATTCTAAATTGCAAGCTTACAAATAAGAACAGAAAATATTGCTGGCCCGATGAAATTATAAGGTACAATAATGAGGACAACATTCAAAATACACAAACTTTTTCTATCAGCAATGTCCTGCAGCATTTTGCAACCCTTCCAAACATTTTTGATCAAATATAATGATAATAAGCATGCCATTTTAATCCAATCCACTACTTTTTTGGGAACGATTGGGCTCACCATAGTTGAGAAATTTTTCAGTCAACCCTGACCCCCACCCCAAACCTCCCAAAAAGTTCCTTCTTCTGATGGCTTCTTAAGCCAATTTCTCTAACATTACGGGGTTGTAAGAGAGCTTAATTTAATTTTGTATATTTAAATAGTTTTTTTCTTAAGACCAACATCTGTATGTAAGAACATCAGGCTCCTATAAGGACGGCACATGATCCAGATTTCATATCCAAATCAATAATTAAACTCAGCAAAGGATCCAATCTTCAAACTCATATTCTTGCTAGAAATAGATCCTTCGGCTGAGCCAGGAATCCGCAAAACCACTTGTATTCTATATGACTTATTCTACATGTCACAAGCATTTTTATCCATTTGCTCCATTTCAACCCGAAGTCATGGCATAGAGATATGAAAGGCTTATTTGCTGGGGTGGATATGCTGGCTTACTCATCATACACAAGGAGCTTGTGCTTGGCTTGTACTTAGGTGAAAGTTGAAAATTGACAATAGATTCCATCATTTTGGAGAGAAGCAACTTAAAAGTGTTGAGGGTACTTGATGAATAAAGAATTATAGCGACAGACAATTATTAATTCCTTCATGACAGAATATCAGCGAAGTTCATGAGGCTATCAGATCGGCAAGGAAAGTAGGGCAACTAACACTGTCCCATTACAGAGCAAGATGATGCAATATGTCCCCATGAATGGCTACAGACAATCCTTGCCCTCAATAACTATCAGATGCATGCCTGCCTTCAAGAAATAACTATTTCCCGGAATAAGTAAGGAAAGAGAAGTTTTATAAGCATGACAATAAGTAACACTTCAGTAAATCTCTAACTTGACAAAATTGCTTGTCTCAGCACATTGTTAAGCAACATTGCATTTGAGGTCCAACTATAAAATGTGTAACCTGTTTATGGTTTATCCATTCAGCTCATTTAATTGATTAACCATCAAGATAACCATTTCTGACAAGCATATTTGATAAGTTTATCAAAATAAAGAGATGTACTGCCTCATCAATCTTGAATATGGCTTTGTCACCTAACCACTATAATAATCTATCATCTATTCATTATAACAGTAAGCAAAGCATGAAAATTCTAAGGTCAATTTTTAATTCAGTTGATGCAATTTCCTCGTGTTTGGATAATAGGCATACCTCAGGCCAGACACTGTGTGTCGCTGCCTTAACTGATTTAATTCACTAGCTGCCATCGAAGGCGGTCTCTCTTCCTCAGCTGGTCTTTCATTTCTTAAGAATCGACCTCTAAGTAATGACTGAAAAATAAACAAATACAAATTAACTTCTTCATCATGCAAACTCTTGTCAAGGAAAAAATATAAAGAGAAGTATTCCGGAAAATAACTAATTAGAGCACAATAGATGTATATCTAGGTAATCTACTAACTTAAATATGATGTGAATATCAATTTCATGATAATCAATGAAATTTCATGAAATGATATCACCTATTTCAAAACCCAGAATTACATGACTCGTGTTGATAAAAGAAAAGTCATGTTATAAATCAGCAACTCTGCAGGTAAGAGTTTCATGAAGAGAGAACTCTCCTAAGTGAATTTAACCTTTGACTAAATGCTCTTTACTGAGAACTCGGAAGCAAAAAATGTAGAAAATCAGATTAATAATAAACATTAGTGCAACTAATACAACAAAAAACCATCAGCACTTTTACAAACCAATATAGCACCCACCAACCATAATTTACGTCACTAGATCTATAAGAAGCATCATACTCCTAGTGATGACTTACTTAAATACATATATAAACTTCTGATTTGCTCTTAGTAACAGCGAATTTTGAAATTGAACTCATAGCTAAAGTGTAAATATCATATCAAATCCCATACAAATCTACAAAAGATGAAGCAATTTAGAAAACATCAGCATTCTTCATTGATTGAGGTAAGCTATTATAACAATTTGAGATGCAAGAGTATTTGTGCAGTTACCTGAATACGGTTGCGGTGTGCAAAATCAGAAACAGCACGATGTTCCAGTAAACCCTGAAGTTCCCGTTGCCTCTCCCTTTCAATTCTTACAAGCAAATCGATCAGAGCCTGTCTTCCTCGCAACCTTCGCATATCCCTGTGCACATGCTCAGGCTGACCGTCCTCATGATTGGTGACAGACCCTTCACGAACACTTTCAACTTGAGAACCAGATCCATTATCTTGTTCTTCCCTGCGTCCAATGCGAGAACCTCTTTGCTGACTTGTCATTTGCATCCACTCCCTCACAATCCTCACTCTCTCACGTTCAGTTTCCCCCAACCATTCACCTCTAGGACTGTCATTCCTCTGCATAACATTAGAGGAAGTGTCAGTAATACCACTCTCCATCCATCCACGAACAATTTGCCTCACCCTCTCCCTCTCAACTTCTCCAAGATCAGGGGATTGCTCGCGGCTAGAATTTTCATGGTCCCTATTCCCATTCTGTGGGCCCAATTGATCATGGGACCAACTTGCATAATCATTCTCACTCTCACTAGCATCCCCCAAGCTACTTTGATTCTCAGTCTCCCTGCTTTCAGACAAATTTACAGATGCATTTGTATTAGAATCGACACTTCTCTGCTGCCTTAATCTCTCTCTCACTCTCTCCCTAGCACGACTCAGTGCATGTTCATCCTCCAACTCCCGCCACATTTGCAAAATAGATGAGGCACGGGTGCTGAGCCTCTCCACATTCCCCTGACGCCTCGAAGTAGGGGACTGAGACTCTCTCAAGAACGATGAATCAAGCGTGGATACAGTGTGCAAGCCTGCAAGTGCCATCAACTCTGACTCACGATTCCTCCTCTCCATCGTAGTGATCATTTCTTGCGCCTGACGAGCAGCCCACCGGCTCAAAATCCTCGAGTGGCGCCTCCTGGCAGCAGAAGATTCTGCCAAGTCATCACCATCAAGATCCGACCTCCTCCTCCTCCTGACAAGTTGTTCACCCTCCTCCTCCTCATCCTCAGTAGTAGTTGTTCTGGGTGAACTGCAGGAAGCAAAGGACATGCATTCATCGTAATGTCCACACATCAACTCCTCCAAACCCCTCTCAAATTCAGAGCGAGAATCACTAGTCATGCTCTCAGGTTTCTGTTGCAGCTGCTGCTGAACACCGGCCATACCTCACCGACCCTTTCAGAGCTACTACCTCCACCACCACACTCAGCTTCCACTAAAACTCAAAAACTATACCTGAAAAGACAGAAATCCCATCATCCCCCAAAGTATCAAAAATACATATATGTCATACAGAACTCCAATTTCTGCACACTGGGAACAAACCCAACCCTAAGTCTAATTGGTGATGAAAACACCCCATAGAACAGCATCTTCTCCATCCGCCAAAACCACTCACTAGATACATAATATTACCTGATTGAATTTGAATGAATTATAAGAATCTCATCTTCTGGGAATAACACAATTGAACATGAATATAACTGGGGATGAAGAAAAATCAAACAAAACCAAGATTCAAAAAGTTGAAAGCATGATTACGAAAGGAACAAAATGAGGATCAAAGGTCCCAAAGCAAAATACGTGCTATCAATTCACAATTGATTGGTGAAAAGGGGAACGTACCTATGAAGCCATGTACTCCTCGATTCCAGTGTGAGAATAGAAAAGGTAATAGAAAACCTAACTCTTCAAGTCATATATACATACACATGTATATGCATAAGACTGTGTGTGTGTGTGTTGCGTGTGCTTATCAATGGCGGTGGAGAGAGAGAGAGAATACAGCAATTGTTAAAATAATTGTTTCAGAGAGAATGAGAGAGGAAGATGGAAATTATAGAACGGGCGAACAAAAGAGTCATTTTTTATTATTATGTTTTATAATTACAGTAATATCATTATCATTAAGGGTAATTACAATTACAACCCTAAAGTATAACGTAATTACAAATTAATCTCTCTTATTTTGAAATTTACAAATACCCCTCAAAATTTACCATATTTTTTATAAGCAAATTGGTATTACAACTCCTAAAATTGTTATAAGAACTCTACTTTCACTTTTATATTAAAAAAATGACCAAAATATTCATTCATTTTAAAATAAAATTAAATACACTTTACCACTCCTAAATTGTATGTTACATACACTAATATTTGCCCTTATATGTATATAATCTTCACTATGTTTTTTTACACTTAGTATCTAAAATTCAGCTCTAACTCTTTTATTAACCATAAAAATGATTTTAAATTTTAATTGAAAAATAATCCACAACTTCAATGAATTTAAATAAACCTAGGTTATTAAAGTATTGTAATAATACTTGAAATTGATTACACACACAAAAAAAAGTTATTCTAATTTTTCTAATTGAATGAATTTATTAAGTATAAAATCTAAGTAAAGTTTGACTTATTTAAATGAAAATTGGATAAGTATTTTAATTATGATTCAAATATGTTTTTTTTTATTAAAATTAGACTATGATATATTTAAGTAAATGTAATTTTTTTAAGGGTAGTTTTGTTGAAATCTTTAATTGAGGATGGGGTAAGTGATACTTTTATTTTTTTAGAAAGATAAATGATGCATAGCATATATTTTGGGGGTGAAGTTTATTTAATCCAATTTTAAGTGGGTGGACATTTCAATTAATTTTTTCAATATAAAAGTGAAAGTGAAGTTCCTATAATAATTTTGAGAGTGTCAATATCAACTTCCTTTTTATAAATATTAATAGAAATGTTCCATGCCAGTAGATAACTTTCTCGCATATAGCTATATTAGTCAACCCGGCCACAAAGAGATGCGTTTTTATTGAGCTTTACAAAATGCCTCAAATCAATTTTGTTATTCAACCGACTGTTGCGAAATATTTCCCTAATTACCACCATCGGGTATTGTAATTTATAATCCAATATCACCCCTACTTTAAAAAAAATAAAAACAACTTCATATATAGTTTAATATCTTGAACTTGTCAAGATTATATAAATAACGTATCAAAACCCTACTTAAAACACCACAAATACAATTCACAATTTCATTTCACCTTGATAAATAATGAATTTTGTTAAATTAATACATACCTAGGGGTCTTTGTAATTTTTAACCATAAAGACTTTATATGTAATTATACTATACCTCAATGGGTATATACATACCCTTTCATCAGGAAAAAAACTGCTATTTTTTACCATATATTTTATTTTATTTTATTATTCATCACTTTTTACCAAAAATGAATTGGTGTTTTTTACTATATATATATTGCTCTTCTTTGTCCAAATTTTGATATTTTCCGTAAGTTAAATTTGCGTAATATTCCGATACCAGTAACAAATGATCAAAAAGTAATTTTACTAAGTGGCAATTATTTAGAAAATATGAATAATAATTTAAGAATATCGTTGTTGACCTAAATAATAAATAATTCATTCAAATTTCGTAGAAGTTATCAAGGTCACTGTATGTGCAAAAATAATTGTATAATTAAAAAAGAGGTAAAAAAAAAAAAGACCTAAACATTGGCAAGGTCAATAAATAATTAAAATAATCGAAAACCAAAAATCGAACCAAATACTACATAATTCGGTACGATTCTGTTAAAATCGAATGAAAACCCCTAATTTCTTACAATATGAAACTCAACTACATCTTTTGGAGCGGATTATTACTTTGTTTTTGTTTTTTTCTTTTTTACAATGTTTTTTTTTTATTGAATTAAATATAAATTACCTGCTATATCTCCCTTAATAATTGTCAAATTGGCTAGTTAATTAACTTCTACAATCTCATATTGTAATCGTAACTAGTGAGTTTTCATTTTAAAATGGTACACGATTAAATGGTGGGTGGATAATACAAGGCTATTTGTGTGTGATTGTTTAAAAAATTGAATTGGTCAAAAGCAAATGAACAAAAATTAAAGGATTTCCCAACAACCACAAGGAATACCATAAGGTATTTTTATACAAATCAAGAAGAATTTACTAATATACTTTATTTGATAAATTTATCCCTATTATTGACGTATTGAATATATAAGTGGTAGAATAATTAGGGAGGCTATATGAGTTTTACAGTTTTATTTATGTGGGGGTAAATTTGGAAAAAAAAATACATTAAATATTACGTTTTTTTGTAAAATGATAAATATTTTAAAACAAAAATAAAATTTTAAAACGATAGATAATATGAATTTGAGGTACTACTTTATTTTGATTTGTACCACATTGTTATAAGCTAACAAAACTATAATGATGCCGATGAGACCTAGCTCGAGTGGGTCTTTATTCCTACCTTAATGGTAGTTTATTGTTCTACTTTAATAGTAATTTGTTGATTTATTTGTTATAGAATAATTTGGTTTGTAAATGATGTGATATGGGTTGGATATGATGTAAGTTAAATTGATACTCTCGGAATTATTTATGTAATTGATTGATATAATTTCCGAAAAAAAAAAAACAAAAACAAAACTATAATGATCAAAATGCATGTTTATTTCCTTAGAAGGTTGATACTAATGTTGAAATGAATCTTCAACTATTTCAGATAATTTAGGTATTTATGTAATAAAAAAGCCGCCCAACATGTATATCTAAGGGAAAATTATTACATAGCCCTTAAAGTTTATATTGAAAAAAAAAGTCATGAAATTAATGTTCAATGACCAAAATTAATTTACAAATTAAATTAAGGGCAAATTACGCTGACTACCCCTGAGGTTTGGCTAATTTACGAAAAACCTCCTACTTTTTTAAAAATTACCAAAAACCCCCTAAGGTTTCAAAAATATTACAAACTTATTCAAATTTTCGAAAATACCCCTTCTCTTTTTTTGGGTGATTTACACTGACCACCCTGAGATTTGGTTAATTTACGAAAAACCCCCTATGGTTTCAAAAATTACCAAAATCCTCCCGAAGTTATACCAATATTACAACTAGCACCTATTTAGGTTGACTTATTAACAATATTAAATCTTTTTTTCCCCTCTGTAATATTGTTATCATAAAATTTTCATGTAATAGATTTGAAAAAAAAATGTGATTATTTATTCAAATAAATATTCTGAATTTAATGCATTAAAGGTATCTACCAACACATCAAGTATGTTATATTATCGCTAATACGGAGTAAAGTTTAAGAGAAATGAGTTAGAGTCCTCAAGCTAAATAAAATTTTCAAGTGCATTATTTAATTTCAATTTTTTATTTCAATCAATGTTTATATTTCTTATTTCACATAATGGATATATATGATGCATATAATTATATTTTTCTCAAATATAAATTTAGCACATATTATGTATATTTAGTATAAATTCATAACATTAAATTCGGAATATTTGTTTGAATAAGTAATCATATTTTTTTTTTCCAAATCTATTAAATTAAAATTTTATGATAACAATATTACAGATGGAAAAAAAAAGAATTAATATTGTTGATAAGTCAACCTAAGTAGGTGCTAGTTGTAATATTAGTATAACCTCAGGGGGGTTTTTGGTAATTTTTGAAACCAAAGGGGTTTTTCGTAAATTAGCCTAATCTCAGGGTGGTCAATGTAAAACACCCAAAAAAGGGGAAGGGGTATTTTCGGAAATTCGAATAAGTTTGTAATATTTTTGAAACCTTAGGGGGTTTTTGGTAATTTTTAAAAAAGTAGGGGGTTTTTCGTAAATAAGCCAAACCTCAGGGGTGGTCAGTGTAATTTTTCCTTAAATTAAATATTGGCTGTTTGAATGGTAATTTAGATCAATCAACTTTCTTTAGAGAAAATTATTTTGTTGAATTTTAAGATATATAAATATAATTGACGTCATTTTAATTTTAAAATTGTATGCACTAAACGGAGAGAGAGAGCGAGAGAGAGATTAAAATTTTCATATATCAATCTTGATAAAAAAATTTCTCTACATGTAAATTAATAAAGATACGTAAAATTAATTTACAGCCAAATGCCAATGGAAAAGTACTTAAGAAGTTTCAGGATAATTTCATCAATAATTTGGCAAAAGGAACATTTTGTGGTAATTAGATTTTCTTAGTTGGAGAAGTAATATCACATGTTCCGACATGGCATCGTTGTAAACTTCTTCAAGGGTAGTTTGGGTATTTTGGGGTTAACGTCAATTTTATGATTTATTTAATATATATATATATATATATATATATATATATAAGTTCATTTCTAGGGATTTTAGTATTTTTCACAAAATGTTTCTAAAATTTAACATTTTAAGCCCACCAAATTTTACTCTTATATATTTACTGCTTGTGCATATCTCCCTCGCAACTACATTTTTGATTGATCTTATTGAATGAGGATAATAAATCCCTAAATTGAAATTTAGAGAAATAATATATATGTCACTGACATGAAGTTTTAAACTTTATAATCAGTTTCGAAACTTTATACTGATTTAATTATTCATCCAAGTGAATCAATTGTAAAAAGTTGTTAACAAATAATAAAATCATTAAACAAATCTAGATGGATAGCATTTAAAAAATAAATAAAACCCGTGATTTATTTTCATTATCGCAAAACAACCCCTTAATTCACTTATGTAACAAAATATCACAAACTTAACAAAATATGTCGCAAGCCACAATTTCGTGATGAATTTTGTTAATTACAGATCCATCAGTAAATATTTTGTTATTAATTATTGTTTCGGCTCTATTTTAATGCAATTCCATCAAAAATTCATTCAGACACATTGAATCTATCGATCCAAGTCAACACATACGTAAATAGTCTTTTTAATTATATTTTACTGTATATGAGATTCAAATACTTTTTATATAATTTAAATAAATATATTTGTGAATCCAAATGAATCCACCAATTATCAAGTGTTTACAAAAAAATGGATTAAAATCAATTCAAATAAAATAGCAAAACTAAATATAAATTTTTAAAAATTTATTTACCTTAATTATACCAAAATTAATTTTGAGATCAAACATATTCTATTATTATATAATTCTTTAATATATTTTCTATCATAATTTTTTCATTAATGAAAGAATAATTTCCTGAAGTGTATATATACATATATATACTATTAATAAAGCATCTAGGGAGTTTAATAACTACTTTAGCATTTTTTGTCTCTTTTGGTGTCTTTACTTTCTCATGTATATTCTCTCATTTCACCTCTGTCTTCTCCCATCACTCTATATATATATATATATATATATATATATATATATATATGTATATCTTTCTTTTAGCTCTTTATTTCTTATTTATTTGTTAATCTCATAAATTTGTTTTTATTTTAAAATTATTTTCTATGATAAATTTAATAAAATACATACATTGTAAATAATTTAAAAACATGATATAATAAATATTTTATTTACATCTTAATAATCTAAATATATAATTAAATTATATTTGTTTTGACACGCGCTTTGAATATATATATATTTCTCGATTTGGGCACGAGGAAAATCAGGTTCCTTGTGTTACAAATAGACAAATTGGGTGTCAACGTCTGTTGAGCTGCCATTTTCAGTACTTGCGATGGACGTTGATATCTGCCCAAAAACACACACACACACACACATTAAAAATGAAAAATAAAATAATAATAATAATAATAATAATAATAATAATAATAATAATAATAATAATAAGATAGCAAGTTTTTGAGCCAACCGGTAATTATTTCAGGAATATATCATACTTAAATCCTTGCTAATTTCTATGAAAAAAAAAAAAGGAATTATTGTAATCTGATTTGCAATGATCTTCATAATTGATGACTCTCATGGGAAATCAATAAAATCAATGAATGCCATTGATTATCTCTAGTACCAAATAATTTGACCTAAATGACTAATGTGGCCAAGTTGGACAAATTGAAATTGTACAAAGTTAACCCTGGTGCATCCCAAAAATTTGTTTGGGGGGGAACGAGTTTGTACTTTAACAAAATTTAGAGAATATTGTTATATTTTAGAAGATTTAAATTTAAAATTTAAAATTTAAAATATGTATATATAAATTTGAAAGGGTGCAATTGTGCCAAATAGTTTTGCATTTGAATGTAATAATTAAAAGTGTTTTTATTTAAAACTACTCTAGATAATTTTTAAAAAATCTACTTTTGTGTTTTTTTTCGAACTTCTAGTTTTTAAAAAAGTCCAACACAATCTTATTTATTAAAATGCCTTTTTTTTTGGAAAAAATAAATATTTATCTTCTAAAAGAGTTCACACAAACGGGCTCTAAATTCTGACTAAAGCGTCAAAGTGGCCATCTGATAAGTTCAATATATGTTAATATATATATATATATACACACACAAGAGATTTATGGAATTTTCCCATGTGTCACACATCTCGCAATGTATATATTGTTATATGTCATAAATATTGAATTACTAATCGACGTGCGAGTAGAATTAAATGAAATTCACAGTTTGTTGCAATTATTAGACTTGTCGAATAAGATTAATTCATTCATGGACCATATTGCACTTATCAAAGATCTACAAATTTATGAGTTTAAAAGTCATGCGCAACAAAAACTATGCCAAAAAGGTAAAGTTCATGTGTTAATCTTTCCCTTTGTATTTTATATATATATAAAAATAGGAAAAATTAAAGCCCATTAATCACACATTGCTCACTACATTAAAATTTATTGTATATATATACAAAGTGGTAGAGTCAGGATCCTGCAATATATATACACATTGCTCACTTAACCAGTTACAAGCTACTAATAATATAAATAATTAAACTAGAAATTGCAAAAAATGAGTGGTGCATTGAAAAACGACAAGAGAATACATTAAAGAAAAATTAGAACAGTCACTCAAATTTAACCATATATAGAGAGTATAATTTTGAAGCCATGAAGTGCAAGTGCACCCAGTGAGCTATACGTGGCTTTCCCAATATATATATATATATATATATATATAGTATTACACCCGTGAGTTGCGTTAAAATTAGCATTTAAAAATAATATAGTTGCGTTATAAATAACTTAAAACTTTTATAAAAGTAAAAACATAATGGAACTAAGGAATAAACCAATAATAAGTACAAATAATGTATAATGACTCAAATGTTAAGTCAAATTAGCATTTCTTTATGCATGAAAATGATATAAAAAAATTTATAATACAACTTATGGAAATAGAATTGTGGATTCTCTATAATTTTTTTTAATGTGATTAAAAAGATAAAAAGGAAAGAAATGCTAAATAGAATGTATAAAGAATAACAAACAAAAAATCATCTCATATTGGAGCACCATCTCTATACTATATTACTATAAATGTCATTATGATTTTGATACTTAGGGATATTGTACACAAGTATCACCAATATTTTTAGCCTCTAATTGATTTGTTTTAGTGAATATATTCAATGAAATCAAACTTGATAGTCATCTCGTTTATATATGTTTGTTAAAAATCTTAATACTTTGTCGAGATATGAGATAAACAACATTGTCCATATGAAGATATTAAATAACAAATATAGCCAGAAGATATATTATTTCCAATGAGGGAGGCTTAGTCCTAGAATCAAAGCATCGTCCAAGAAAATTTGATTCATGTCACTAATCTATCTTTTCAAGTATATACAATTAAGTGCACATCACTATGGATGTCAAAAGACAAATACACCACTTTGTCTTTCCACTTGCAGTCTCATACATAAAGGGACAAAGTAATCATGTTTTGAGTTTTAGGACTTTAGCCCAATCATATATATCCAAATTGGCTAATTATCTCACAAATTAAATCGTAAACAGTCAGACAAAGATAAGCATAGCTAATTAATTTACGTCTCCTTCATATAATAATTGAATTATCATTTATATAAAACAAATGGTAAAAAATCAGGCAAAAATCTATGGATTGCAAATTACCAAACCCGAAAAAATTGGTGAATAATCCTATTCTTTCATATGAAAAAATAAATATATAAATAATAATAATAATAACTATTTTAATGATAATACAAATTGTGTTATTATTATTAGTATTTTCTTTCTTTCCTCCTCAGTCTCCTTCTAATAATAATAATAATAATAATAATAATAATAATAATAATTATTATTATTATTATTATTATTATTATTATTATTATTATTATTTCTAGTGCTACTACATTTTTTTCTTGATTTCCTTTAATTAAAATAAACCTCAATATTTTGTTTATTGCCGTTGACATCACAACCAAAAATCATTGATGAAATACCAAACTACTTATGTTTTTGTCTTTACATAATGCTAAAAAACAATTTGAACCCTCACTCCCTTTATAATTAAACCATAATTCGTAATAATTAATGTACTCTCTCAAAATTTCTAAATATGATTAATCCAACCAATGTTGCCAGACAATAGTAAATCTTTAGATGGTTTTATAAATATGACTTTTACTCGTGCTATGCACGACTTCTTCTTAAAAATAATATTTGTTGAAATCCAAATGAATATCTTGATTTTTATTTTCTATTGTAATTTATTTGTTCAAATATACTGCATGTTTCATTAAAAAGGAATAAGTAAATAATTTTCCCATCAATTGTATCCTTCTTTTAAATAAAATCAATTGATTTTACATATGACAAATTACTAATGAATTTAACAATTAAGCAACATAAGATATCATTGTTGAAAAAACTTATAAGTTTGATTCCGATATTTCAAATTGATACAACCCTTAATTAACGTTTATAAAGTAGCATCTTTCATCAATTGTACCCTTCTTTTATATATATATTCTGTTGTTTTACAAAAACATTAATTATAATGAAAATTCAATCATGATATCGACATAATATTAATATTATTGTTAACTATATGTATGATAAAGAAACAATATTTTATTCAAATTTTTATTTAGTATTGATCAAGTGAGGAAAAATATAATATTAATAAATTTAAAATACACAATTTATTATTACAAGAAATTATATTAAATTAAAATTGATTATGGAATAGTGACTAATGAGCAGATGTGATGAGAGAAATATTAAAATTAACAGATATATAAAAATGGAACAAAATGAACTATTATTTTAAGTTGTTCATTATTAATATATTTTACACCTATGTAGCTTTATAGACCATATAATGAAAGAAAAGGAAAAAGAAAAAGTAAATAAAAAAAAAAAGAAAATTGTAACATCATTGATACAAATTATGTTCATACTTTTAATATTAAATAGATCAATATATAAATTCAACACTCATTAGTTAATAAAATCATATACAAACATTTCTCCAAAAAATCCAAATTAGCAGGTACATAAATACTCACATATATGTAAATGAAAATGAAAATGAAAAAAAAATAGAACGCAAAGGACCGACATAGCCCCTCAATTCTTTAAAAAGCTGAGAGAGAGAGAGAGAGAGAGAGAGAGAGAGAGAAAGAGAGTTAAAAATCAATGCAAAACAAATAAAGCATTTAAATAATAAAATAATGACAAAGAAAAAATGCAAAAATTTAGAGTCATAGAGATTACTTAAAATATATTTATCGAAACATGATTGTAGAAATCAAATATTGAAAACAGAATTTGGATTAAAAAAAATCAAAAATAAAACAAATTGTTATTTGAAGAATGACCACTGTTAGTGAAAATATTTTTAAACAATAAAGACCTTGATGGAAAAAATAAATAAATAAATGATGAATTTGATCAACTTAAGAAAGTGTACCAATCAAGATCCAACAAATAGCTTAATTTAATTACAAAGTATAAAATCGAAATTCGAATAAAATAAAAATTCAAACAAATAAATGGAGAACTTGAGTAATAAAATAATGACAAAATGGATTAAAAAAAAAAGTAATGACAACAGAAAAATGTAGAAGGAAAAAATATATCTATAAAAGCTTGATTAGATAAATAAAAACAATTAAACAGGGATTTAAATAAACTAAAGAAATTAAAGGATCTTAAGAAAAAAATATCAAAGAAACTTGAATATGAAGAATAAAATCAAGTGAAAAATATGAGACGTGTAAAGACATGGATAAAAATAAAAATTAAACAATGAGAGAGTTATCAATTTAGGGAGAAAGAAAAAGATTTAGCTAATAAATCAAACAAATCGTATCGACCCATTCAAAAAACACATACATATAATCTAAACCGAATAAAGAAAGTACAACCAAAAAATAATTTTAAAAACAAAAGTAAGAACAAAGAAAAGAAAATACAATAACATTGATACTATATAAAAAAATAAAAAATGATCACAAAAATTAAGTACCAATAAATAAATAAAAATAATACAACAAAATAAAGCTAATCATAGAAGATCATTGAAAATGAAAAGTGAAGAACTTATCAATAAATTTTATGATTAAATAAAGGAGACTCAACAAATCGTCATCAATGTTCATATATGGGAGGGGGCGTTTAATCCCCTCATCGTGTTTCAAATTTATGGTTGGGATAAAAAAATTTCATTGTTGTGTCAAATAAAGAAGAAAAGATAAAAATAAAAAAATAGATAAAATTATAGAATAAAATAATGTCTCAAATTGACAAATTAAATCAACCACTCAAATTTAAGTAGTCATCAAACAATATTTATTGAAAAGTAATATTCGTTATACAATTTCAGAGAAATATGCCACGGCATATTTATTTGTAAAATATTTTCTATTAAATTAGTTTGATTTACCATCTAATGAAGAAATATTGACACATATCAGATATTTAGGCCGACACTTATCAGGAAACTATGTCGACACTTGTCAAAAATTAGATAGATTATTCCGTTATATATAATAGATAGAGATACATACATATATATATATATGCAAATGCACCAAGTGAGCTATACGTGGCTTTTCAATATATATATATATATGTGTGTGTGTGTGTGTGTGTGTGTGTGTGTGTGTGTGTTGTGAGAATATGACATCTTGCTTAATTGTCAACACATATGTCTTGGGCAAATTAGATCGCACTTGGGTTAAATGATGATATTGGGGCCATAAGTATTGAAGAATTGCATTTAATACAACAGAAAACCTACAACACACGTCCCTTCTTTCGCGGTCATCTTCCGAGGGACTTGTCAAATTAGTACCCTACTTTATATCTATACGCTGAAAAATATCAAGGTACTGTTTGGATAAACTTTGTTAGATGAGTGAGTGAGCAATTTGCTCGAGTGTGGCTCGATTCAAGCTCATGTTTTTCGACGAGGGGAGCACAATCTTGAGTTAAGAATCATAATTTTAAGATATTGTTTACATTTTTTCTTACAAGAGCGGTTAATGAAAACCATGGATAGGACAAAAAATACATTCGGATTATATCCAGACTCAACCTGTTAAGGACGAGTTCTTAGAATCCTAATCGATCCGGTGCAAGTTTTGGATCTTCATTTTAAAATCCAAACCCATCCCATTAAGATTATATATATATATATATATATTGTTTATTAATATATATATATATATATATATTTATATGATTTATAGTTATATTTCATATACAAGCTCATATAGATATAAATGTAATATTCTTGTATATAACAAGAATTATACAACATTAGTAAATAAGTTATGATTTCAAAATATGTAACAATGATATTCAACTTTTCAAAAATTAAAATATACTCATAGAAATTTGAAAACTTTAGTCATACTATTTTTTTTCATTTTAGAAAGTCGTGATAGTAATATTTTTCTTTTTAAAAAATTATTTTTAGATTATTATTAAAATATACAATGGGTTTAGCGGGTCTCATGGGTCCAGGGCGAATTCGACTCCAAGAAAAACTTGGCGGGGTGGGTTCCGAGTTTGGCCACGCCTCATTGCCATCCCTACCCATGGATCGTACCCTATGCCACATATTTACCCTATAAATTACAAAAATATAATAAGTCAGCTTAACCCCTTAGAATGGCAGAAAAGTAATTAATCAACCCCTAATATCTACAAATCAAGGAATGCTCTTTACATTTGATAGTTTTGAGTTAACATAATACAGAGAGTGTAGATTGTAGTTAACTCTTATACAAAAGCGTTGTTTTCCCCAAATATAATTGAGAAACATAACTCCAAACACGAAAAGTATAACATAGAAAAAGAATCCAGCGACTTAACTAGTGCATTGAAAAAAGAAAACGCAAAAAGGCCTAAGAATAAATCAATCAATAATTATCCAAACATAGCCCCAAGGACTTTGATTTAACTAGTTTAACTATACATCCGTGTCCATTGGCATTAGGACAAATGCATTGGGATCTCTGTAACCATGCATGTTATTGTTAGGTTATCACATCAATTATTCATGCCATCCTTCACCACCATGCAAGCATGTTTGTCTCCCTCGAAAATACTACACATCTCTCTAATTATTGATGATTTGCAAGAATTTTAGCAAAACTCCATCTCCAAGAATACATGAATAACCAACTATTCACTCAAAACACTTTGTTCTTGGAACTACGTAACATGGGCCTACCCCACATAGTTTTTTGGGAACAAATCTCATTGAAAAGCCATGTATGGCTGGATTTCTAGGGTTATCTTGTGTGCGTGTGTGTGTGTGTGTGTGTGTGTGTGTGTAATTTATAAGATTGGAATCCTAAGTTGTTGATAGAGTTTCAATGTTTGAAAAATGAGAGAGAAATGTTATTGGGGTCTTTTCCCCATTTTGTGTTGTATTTTAGCCGCGAACTCTTGTGAATGTCCTCTTTTAGTGAGGGAGAGAATATTTTTCCACATCAAAAGTGGCACATTTATCTTGTTTATGATTGATGCCTTTGTAGCTATTATTAGTTCTTGGATTCTTGTTTTTCTCAGGGATCCAACTATGGATAACCTATCATACTGATATTGTATATTGATGTTTTTCTCCAATTATTGATTTTCTTTTTTACTTTATTATTTGAATCAATCAAGTGCATCACAATTCAGTTACGTTTGATAGTAGTATAAATTGTGTGTGATAACAAAATCACTAAATATATATATCATAAATCTATTATCAATTCATTGCATTATATGCCTAGTGGCAAGTATTATTTCATGAAATATCCTTTACAAAGTGTTTGGAGTGTTCTCTTTGTATGCACTAAAATCAAATTACAAAAAACCCTTAATTTGGACACCATCATATAAATCTAAGGCTGTGCTTGGTAAGGATTTACAGATGAAATTTTATGCGTATCCTATCTATAATTATATTCGATAGATTTTTAACCATTTTTAAAGCATAGGCCCGATTTCCTTTCCATCAATGAATGAGATAGTCCATCCCACTATAGAGGTGGAATGTGTAATTCGCTTGATTTGGATTAAGTTGATAAGAATCGTAATTTACTGTATTGCCCTTAAATATGTATAATAAGGTTTAAATTAAAGGGCTTTATATAAATTGTTTCAAGTCCATATAGGAAAAATATACTAACAAGCATAGTGTGAAAGATGTTTTATGAAATAATACTTGCTAGCAAATAGATTAATGCAATAGCTTAATAAGAAATTTATAGCATATCTATTCAATGGTTTCACTATCACACATAATCCTATACTACCACCAAACACAATCTAAGGGTAGTATTACAACTCATATCAATGCAACCCAAATCAATTGGATTACGCATTCCACCCTATAGTGGGATGGGCTATCTCATAGATTAATGAATAAGAAATCGGGTTTGAGCTTTATAAAAAGCTAAAAAGTTTCAACCAAACATAACTATGAATGAGATACTCGTACAATCTTACTCATAAACTCCTACCAAACACAACCAAGTGTCATTACATCAAAAATCCAGACAATAAAGCACAAACACTTATATTATTCACCATGATATCAGAAACAATAATAATATGGGAACCACTATAGATTTTGTAAAACTCAAAACCACCACCACCCCTTATCATACAGCTTCCACCTTACTCTCAAGTCAAAGAGCCATTTTGGCCCAATTGTTGATCATTAAAAAGAGAGAATTGAAGTTCAAATGAACTTAGTCTGTGGCCCTTTGACCTACTGGACATATACCCTACTTTAAGAGGTTGGAGAGTTCAGTACCAAGGTTCGAATCCTGACAGTGTGCATGTGTGAATGGTGTGTGTGCGTGTGTGTGTGTGTGTGTGTGCGTATTAGTCAAAAAAGAAAAATTCAAATGAAAGTAGTTCAATTATGCACAACATTTGAACCGTGCATGAGAGGAAACCAAGAATGTGTACCATCACTTGATGGTGGAAATGCAAAGAGTTTGTCCATGGCATTATGTTCTCTCAATTGCCATTGTTGTGCTAAAAGAGCTGCTGCCAAATTTCAGAATCAATTGCTAATACACATAAATTACACTTGAAAAATTGTTGCCAACACAAAATTGGGCACTATTCATTTTCAAAGTCCTCAAAAAGAATATATATCTATCTATGAAAGTCAACATTATGAAAAGTTTTATATATCATCATTCTGAATATTTGTAAAAAGAAGAAAACCGCAATGGCCTTACTCGGATTACTACATAGCCTCGAGAGGCTCTTCAACCACAGCGTTCCGCTTGGGTCGTCCACACCTCCTTACATCTTTACTCTGTAGCAGTTCCAAAGCTTTCTCTAAGGTTATCTCACTAGGATTCATATTCTGCGAACAAAAGTATGTGCAAATAAGGTGAGGTGAAAGATCTACATTTCGAAAACCAGTAAGCCAAGCAGATACTTAACAGGAGCTAGGCTATGTATGGTTTTATTGTGATTTCATTTCAGGTGTTTCAAGGAAAATGTAATGGAAATGTATATGTTTGCTTTATGTTAAGTGACATATTTCATGTCAGTTTTTTTCCTAATTAGTGATTTGTGGGGGCATATCTTTCCTATTAGTGACCGGTGGTGGCGCATCAAGTTTTTTTATTGTTATTGTATTAGTATAAAAATGAAAGATATATAGTGACAAATTGATTGAAATATATATTTTTTATTTATGTGTTAACTTGAAACAATTATGATTTTTATATTACTAGATATTTTGGGGGTTAAAACCAAACAAAGACCCCCAGACATTGAGTTGTAAACGAAAATAAACCATATTGTTCAAGCACAAAATAAACAATACAAGCAATAAAACACGACAGGCTTTACCTTGGGTACAGAAGCAATCGTGCGCCTGTGTCTAATGGAAAATCCAACCTTTGCAAGCTTTAAAATTACTGGTCGGTTATCATCTGGGTGGTTTCCCTGAAACAAAAGTCCGCTTGCAATCAGTCAGATGAAAATACTAAGTAAAGAAAGGAAAAGGACACGCTGCATTGAAGGTGGTACCAGAGTCACTGGGTACTGAAGTAAGTCGAGGGCATCTTCCAATGTGATAGAGTCTACATCCTTTATCTAGCATCGGAGAAAACATGAATATTAGAGGAAGAATGGATGACCCGAGCAAAGGGTTTATAAAAACGAGAAGATGCACAAATGAAAAAGATCAAAATTTTAAAATTTAGAAAGTAAGATACAGAAGCATGAAGGATATAGTGAAACGTTATGAGGAGAAGTCCCCAAAGCTTCTTTATTTAGTAGGTGGCTTCAAACAAGATAGTAGGAAAACCAACACGGCCTCTTGCTTCCCTTTAGCTCTAAATGTGTCAAAAATGTCACCATAGCAGTGAAATATTCAGATAACAGTGTGAATGTGTGTTATGTGAGTGTCGGGTGGGGGGTAGGGGGTTGGGGTTAAGAACAAACACAGTTCTTGAACACTAGCACTGAAATAAATACATACTCGAGAAACCGAGGCTCGCTTAGGTAAGTGCCCCTTCCTATCTTCACCAAGCTGCACATAGTATCCATATGGGCCACACTTTAAGAGAACCTACAAAGGTGCAAATAGCAAAAATAAGTATCAATGTGAAGATAATACCCACAACGGCCCCTGGACGCAACAGTTGTTAGTAGACAACGAATATTATAAAGATGCAAACCTTTTCATTTGATGTTGGATTTACACCAAGCAGCTTCGGCTCCTGGACATTGTTCTTTTGATCTTCAGAAGTTATTTCTTCATCGTCTTCTCCATAGAGTGTTTTAGCAATATACTTGCATTTTGGGTGTTGATCACAGCCAATAAAGTATCCCGCACCGAACCGGCTCACTTTGAAAACCAATGTTCCGTCTAGACAACTTGGGCAAGTTCTATTTCCATCACGAAGAGAAGAAAATAAGAAATCACCAAATGTTTTCTCCAACATCTTCTCCACCTGACGGATATGGACAGTGCTAGCACTCTCACAATATTTGCTAAATCTAGTCCAATAATCTTTTAGAAGGCCCTTCCATTCAGTCATTCCAGCAGAAACATTATCAAGTTCAGTCTCCATATCAGCAGTGAAACTATAATCTGTCACCTCAGAAAAATAATGAGAGAGAAATGCAGAAACCATGCGACCACGAAATTCTGGATATAACGCCCTGTTCTTCATTGTTACATAATTTCTATCTTTTAGCACCTTAATAGTGATTGCATATGTAGAAGGTCTTCCTATGCCTAATTCCTCCAGCTTTTTCACCAAGGACGCCTCATTGTAGCGAGGTGGAGGCTGTGTATGGTGTTGATCAAGCTCTACCTCAGTCAAGCACAATGGCTGGCCACCTTTCAAGGTACTCAAAATCGAAAATGCTTCACCGCGATGGTTCTCCTCATCCTCATTATTTCTGATTCTGAAGGTTTCAACATCCTCGTAAACAGCCTTAAAGCCAAGAAATTCCACTCTTGAGCTTGCAGAATGAAACATAATAGACTGATTAGCATTCCCAATATCGCATTGTATCTGCTCGATGATGGCAGGTTCCATTTGGCACGCCATCGTACGAGACCATATAAGAGTGTATAACTTCAGAGAGTCTTCATCGAGCACCCCAACAAGTCTTGATGGTAGTCTACGGATATCAGTGGGTCTAATGGCTTCATGGGCCTCCTGGGCATTTTTCACCTTCTTAAAATACTTGCGTGGACTCTTAGATGCAAAATCCAGTCCATATTTTTCCATGACAAAGGATTGGATATCCTTTGCAGCTTCATCTGATAAGTGTAATCCATCAGTCCTCATGTAAGTTATTAGTCCAGTAGCCTTGCCGTCTGATAGTTGGACTCCCTCATACAGTTTCTGTGCAATTTTCATTGTATATGATGCTCCAAAGTTCAATTTGTTTGCAGCATCTTGCTGAAGTGTTGATGTTATATGCGGGGTGGGTGGATTTCTACGACTTTTGCTGGTTTTAGAGCCAATGACTTCAAAACTGGACAGATTAATCTTTTGCTCAATATCTTTTGCCTCAGCATCAGAGCTAATTGACAACTGATTCAGCCCTTTGGAATCAAAATGGGTCAAATGCGAAGAGATAGAAATGTCGTTGACCGATTTTGAATCTTTCTTCTGGAAATGAGCGCCAACAGTCCAGTACTCCTGAGCCTTGAATTCATCGATTTCCTTTTCCCTATCACATATAAGAGCTAAAGCAGCAGATTGGACACGTCCAGCAGACTGGCAACCCGGTAATTTCCTCCATAGTAAAGGAGAAACATTGAACCCAATCAAGTAATCAAGTGCACGTCGTGCAAGATAAGCATGCACCAAATCAGCGTCGATCTCGCGTGGGGCCTGGAGGGCATTTTTAATGGATGATTCAGTTATCTCATTGAAGACAACTCTTGCAACAGTAACGTCTTCACGCAAAGCATCCTGTTGCCGCAACATCTCAATGATGTGCCAAGCAATAGCTTCTCCTTCACGATCAGGGTCTGAGGCAAGAATAAGATTTTCTGCGCTGGAACAAAGGAGAAGAAGCAAGACATATACAAGCCATTAACAAAATTAAGCAAAGAAATAAAAAAGAAAAAGAAAGAAAGAAAAAGGCGAAACTGCAATGAAATTCAGAGCAAGACCTAAGACTCGCAACAAAGAGTAGTTTTATAGCAATAAAGAAGGAAGAAGTTATTGACAGAATGCTACCTACCCACTCAGAGCAACCTTAATACTCTTAAGATGAGACCAGGCAGCAGATGGGACTTCCCACACCATACTGAAGTCATCATCAGGCCGCACAGATCCCGATCTTGCAGCCAAATCCCTGACATGGCCATAACTGGGTAGGACCTCATACATTTCACCAAGGTATCCTTGAATGACTTTTGCCTTTGTAAAAGACTCCACCACAACAACAGATTTATTTATAGGTGGATATAATTGAGGCCAAGCCTTTTGACCTCGAGACTTTGTTTTGTTGATCAGACCAGAACTTTGCCCCGGTGATCCATGGCCATTGCCGTCTGTTTGTACTGTAAGTTCCTCATTAAATTTCAGATTAGAAGGGGCTTTTGTATTATATTTTCCTTTTTCAGTTGAGCCCCTAGTTGCCTTCTTTGGAAGTTTCCTTGTTGAAATATTGCTATCAACCACTCCGGTTATAACTGAGGTCGAATTTATCTGCATTTATACAGAGGCAATCAATAAAATAATGCAGTGAGTAACTAAAACCCAATTAGGCTACAAGAGAGACTTCTAACCTCGGATGAGTTTGTAGACTGATTGCTTTTGTTATTCTTCGTATCCTTTGCTTGAGAATCTTTTCCAGAGCTAATCGGCATTTCAGCTGCATCACTAGAAGCTCTAGAGGTGGACGATTGGTTTTGTTTTTTCTTGCTTCTAGATTTCTGCTTTGCTTTCTCTTTGCCTTTAGGTGTTTGAGGGCTGTTGCTGAGTAAGGACGTCTCATCATCCTTAACAATTTGACCATTTAAAGAGGACATTTTGACATCTTCCAGTGCCGATGCTTTGCCTTCCGAACTGCTACTAGATGTTGCATTTCCCATGTGACTGGCAAAAGTCTTTGGCCACTTCCGCCGCTTATTAAATGTTTTATATGTATTGTTCCTCCCGCTTGCAACATCTTCCGTTGCAACAATACGACTTCGGGTACCCGCCCTTGGAATATGAGAAAATGACCTGCCGATACTACCATAATAACTTGAGCACAGTCCACTTATTAACCCATAATAGGAAACATTCATGGGAATTCCGGAGTAGGGAAGCTCACATCCAAAAGGTGTCCTGACTCTGAGGGTAGAAAAGGAGTGAGGTGAAAAAACACGACTTCTTATTGGAAGAATCTTCCTTTCTGGCTTTGTACTGAGAGCAGATGGTATCCTAACTCCCTGAGAAAAATGTTCAGATTTCTGGGCGTTTGTTGATGAATACTTTAAAGAGATCCCAGCCCGGTTCTGCAACTAAAAATATGAATTGACAAGATTACTATATTGGACAGAAAATATAAAAACAAACTGCGCAGACCGTAAAAGTTCTTTGCCAACAATCCCGATCTACAAATCTCCTCCAGTTAAACAAAATACTTCTTAGGTTCCCCCGTTGATGGTGAAAATAAAAATTTTCTTGATTCTTTCTCAATTAGGGACACTAAGATAGACTGAAAAAGCTTATCATGTAACAGATTTGACAGCATATGGACAAATCTCCAACCAAACAAGGGAATCAACCAAATTCAACAAACTAGTCACATTAAAGGGCCTCCATTTAGATTACCTCAGTTTTCATTCTAAATTTATATTTCAAATAAAATAGCACTTGAGAAGGCAAAATTTGGCGTACCGAACAGTATTACCAAATGAACATCCTATTAACAGGTCCTTTGACAATTCTCATTATGAAATGATCCTGGTCATCAATAAATTTGACTCTGACCTGAGTAACTTGGCCGCGAGACCATGTCATGCCGATAACCTTCACTACTACTGCATGCTTGATCTGTAAATCCATTCTGCAAAGAGGAAGCCTGTGGAGATCAATCCCATCACTTACAAGACACAGAAGTAATCAAGCTGACTTGCTAAATATATTAAGCAAATGTATATATAGTTACGTAAAACAATCATGATTATTTGTAAAGAGTGCTCCCGACAACAAAAGGAAGAAAATATCAATATATATCTATGTCATGACCCACGGGAGAGCCACACCCCAAAAGCTAGCTTATGGGGTTGGAGAGCCCATAGACCATATGAACCCCACATCTAATGCCCATACATTCGATGTTGGATAACCTCTCACTAAGATCCCATACTCTTAGTGAGAACCAACTAGGATCATTACACTCCACCACGCTCCGCAACCCCGACGCTCACACGGGCTGGCTTTGCGCTAGCTTAACCTAGCCCCGAGCGAACACTGCAATGCCGGCGTCACCACCCGCGCCATACAATTGCAACTGAGAGGGTAGTGGATGGCTCTGATACCAAGTTATCATGACCCATGGGAGAGCACACCCCAAAAGCTAGCTTATGGGGTTGGAGAGCCCATAGACCATATAAACCCCACATCTAATGCTCATACATTCGATGTGGGATAAACTCTCACTAAGATCCCATATTCTTAGTGAGAACCAACTAGGATCATTACAATCTATACCAAAAATAAATTATCAAAGAGAGACTAAGATGTGGTCTGTCACAAAAAAACCAATAACACTAGCATATTTCATCTCCAACTCCCCTGCACTCTCCTCTTTCCTCTCTTTAGTCAAGTTCCTCTTTTTCCCTCTCCCATACCTACGTAATGCGAGTTCTGAGCGGATAACACTCACGAACTCGAACGACATAAAGCTTCATCCACAAGTAGAAAATATTTAAGGATGCAATTCTACTTAACGCTAAGAGAACATCATCGGCGGAAACTTAGAAACATTGTACATAATGACACAGCACATTAAAGATGCATACAGCTCAATTCTGGATATTTCTTTCGTTTTCAAACAAAAGCCATCATTTTTATCAGATTTTTTCGAGAATAAGGATGTATTAGAATTTCCAAAGCATACTAACCTGGTACGCTGTGCGGTACTTTTGAGCACTGGAACTCACTCTTGGGTATGCGTGAATTCGGAGTAGCGGCAACAAGGTCGAATCCAGGGCCAGGAGATACTCTGAAGGTGAATTTGGCGTCCTCGGAGGCGGCGGATACTCGACGGAGAGGACGTTGTCTTGAATTTGTGGTAGGGTTCTGTGTAGGGGAAGAATTTAGCTAAAAGGTTCTTTGTTTTTAAATAACGGATAATCAGAGTTAAATAACTTCAAGCTAGAGTTTACTCCGACTGTTTTTAATAAATTAGTCCCAATTATAAAAATTCATTTAATTGAGAATGAAATAAATTAAACTTATAAACTGTAGTTTCTCAACACAAAAAAAAAATATTAAGAAATCAATTTTTTTTAATAGAGAGTTATACTTAAAAATGACATTGAATTGTCGTTAGAAAATCCTTTGATTCGAAATGAAATAAATTGCAAACTATATAACTTTAAAAAGCTCTAAACGTCTAGTTTTCAATTAAAAAAATGGTGTAAAAAAATTCTTTTTTATAGAGAGTTATACTTAAAAAAAATCAAAAAGTGCCTATCTTGAATTCCTTATTCGAAAATGTGATGAATTTTAGATTGAATTTTTACGAAAAATTACTTTGATTGAAAATGAGAAAATTTGTATTTTTTACCGTTAGACATCTATATATGCCTAGTTTTCGAAAAAAGAAAAAGAACGAAAAACAGTGTTAGAAAACCATTTATTGACCCTGGTTTTTAAGTATAATTCTTTGTGAAAAAAAATTATTAACACCATTTTTTTCTTGAAAACTAAACATTCATGGATATCTAATGGTATATGAATCATAATTTGTTCTCTTCCCAATCAAAGTAGGTTTTCGTGAGAATTAGATTAAATATATCACATTTTCAAACAAAAAAATTTCAAATTGGCACTAGGTGGGTTTTTAATTATGACTTTCTTTTAAAAAGTGTTTGCTTAATATTGTTTTTTCCTTTTTTTTTTTTAAGAAAACTAGACATCATAACTTTCTAATACTATATAGTTCATAATTTAGTTTATTCCCAATCAAAATAGGTTTTAGTTATAATTAAACCCAAAATTTGTCACATTTTTGAACAAAAAAATCGAAATTGGCACTAATTTTTTTTCACGTATAACTTTATGAGGAAAATGATTTTTTAACACTTTGTTTTTGAAAAATAGATACCCATAACTTTGTAACAGTGTATGACTCATAATTTATTTAATTTCCGATTGAAGCAAGTTTTGGTTAGGATTCAATCCAAATTATGTCACATTTTCAAATGAATAGTTCGAAATTGGCTCTACTTGATTTTTCAAGTGTAACTCTCTATAGAAAATTTATTTTTTAAACTCCATTTTTTTATTAGAAAGTAGACATTTATAACATTGAAACAATATATGGTTTATAATTTATTTCATTTCTATTCGAAACTAATTTTCATGAGAATTCAATCTGAATTATAATATTGTTGCGAGAGAGAGAGAGAGAGAGACGAGAGAAAATTGACAGTGCGAAGAAAAAAAGGCAAAAAATTAAAAAAGTGTAAGCTAGATGATGACACAAGGGGATGAGGTGGGTGTTTTTTACTTTTAATGGTACAATGTGTGAGTGGTGGGGGGTGGGGGGGATTTGAATTCTAAAAAATATTGAAGATCGGGTAGTAAAGTCTTTGTCAAACTTTACTAGGGATAACTCTTTAAAGTGCAAGGTTGAACTTAATTTATTTTTATGTATCTAATCCTTTGGCATAATGGATATGTACCCTGCTTTAAATGTGTGAGAACCCCATAGAGGTTTGAATCCTAATAGGTGTGTGTGTGTGTGTGTGAGTTCATGAGAATCCTATAAGGGTTCGAATCTAAGCAGGTGTGTGTGCGTAGGTGATGATATATCATTATTTTAAAAGATAGCATTTTAATGGATTTTTTTGGGAACAAAAATTATTTTATAAGGAGTGTATGGTATTTTTCCCTTTTATTTTATTTCAAAAATTACATTAAAAATGAGCCTGGTTTTCTTTTATATAAAAATAAAAATGTGTTTCCGTTAATTTAAAATATTGGCTACACACTTACAAAAATAGAAACATCTGTGTCAAATATATATAGGTACATAATGTTTGAATTTTAAGATCTACAATGAACCCAGACTAATTAATTTCATAAGGATAATAATATCACAACGAGGTAGTTATTAAAACAATTGAAAAAATAAATAAAGAAATTATACTCTATTTTTGATTAGAAATGATGTAAGAAGATTTTCTATTTATATTTATTAATACAACACCTATGGTCTGATAACACGAATCCAAATCAAGTACAAGTATTCTACCTCTAATAATCAATTATCAATTCAAAAATAAATCAAACAATATATATATATATATAATAAACTAATTACTATGCAACAGAACAACAAATTATTAAAAATAGAAGGACACCACTCTTAAAATAACTTTAAAAAAACAAAAAAGCTCCGCATATCTGGTAATTTGAACCCTTGGCCAAACAACTACGTGATTTCCTCTTTGCTGTCAAGTCAATGAATCATCAATAATAACTTTGGGCTTCGTTTGATTCTGAGGATTGAATTCATCTCCATTAACTTTATTTTGTGGTATTGGGTCGTATTTTGGAAGTTGGACTCCTAATTTGATATGTGCTTGTGCAACGAGATGGTACATATTATATAGTATGGATTGATGATGTAATTTGGTATAAAACATTGTGTTGTACTACTTATACTTTAAGAATAGAGTATGGGTGGCAAATGAGTGAATTGGGTTCGTTTGGGTTGGTTTCATATGAGTTGGGTCATAATAGGTCATAGTATATTGGTTGAAAATGAATTGGATTTGAGGTGGGGTGAGTTGAACCCATTAGGTTCATAGAAAAAGCTAAAGCGTATTCTAATAATTTATATCATTCAATTTGAAATTATAACAATATCACAAGAAATTTTAAATGTAAACCCATCCTTGCAATGTTTTAATCGAAACGAGATATAAAAATTAATGTAACTGAATTTAGTGTGATGTTGAATTTGAAGGTGATCGATTTTAATTGAGTTCTTTATTGTGGGGCGAAAACAAATTATCCTATAAATTCTAGCCATTGTTTTGATTCTTGGTTGACATTTTTCATGAGCCATATTAATTCTTTCTGTTAATATTCTGTATTTTCGGAATTTTGACTTTTTTTCTTATTATCATTTTTAAAATTTATTTAACGCGGGTGTAAGCATTGATTTGTGGAATTTGAAATGACTTAATTGTTTAAATTTGTGATAGAGCAATAATTTATAGTAAAAAAATGTCTAATTATTCACTATTAACTAGATAAATTGAAGGAAAAAAAATCAACAAATACAATATTCGTCGAATTTTATTCTCTTTGAAAAATTAAATTTTTTTCTATAAATATCCAAGAGTTTCCATTAATTTTAAAAGAATTTGTCCCGTTTTAGATGGTATCTATACATTCTTATGTTTGTCATATTAAAATTGAAGACGTGTGAATGCATATTCAAATTTTGTAAATATGAATTTTTTAATATATATATATATATATAAGATTTATTTATTTTTTATTATTAGCTATGGGCTTATTCTTTTGTCTGACCCATTTAAAATTCATAAATTATTCCTCCGTATTCATACTTCGCCACATTATTTATCTCCATTCTCTCTCTCACTATTCAATATTCTTAACTCCTTGAACGAGTTAGTTGAATTAGGGCTTTTATGTGTGATGATGTCGATTTCTGGAATTAGGTCCACATCCTTAAAGTTGGGGATTTGGACATTAGAGAATGCTGGTTTGGGTCATCCTTGGTTTGGGTCATCCTTGATCAACTAATAAAGGGAACAAACATGAACCTAGTCGGGAGCATTCCCATCGAATACCTTTCAATGCTTTTAAGTCATAATGTGTTTGAGTAGGAAAGACAGATAATGTGTTATAGTATCTAAGGATATGTAGAAAAAGTTATATCATTAATAGTGATATTGGGCTATATATAGATGGAGTTTAATTGGATTCCCTAAAATAGTAGGGCTAATGTGGAACTTATTATTATTATTTTTATCTAGCTATACCATCCTATGTATTTAAAGTGCTATCACATGCCTACAAGGCAGCAATACCACTGTAACGCAAATTTTGAGTCTATTGAATTAAAAAATAAAAAAAATCGTACAAATTGAATTTAATAAAATTATTGAAAATAAAGTGGGTACAATCTCCAAACTTGATCCTTTGATTCCTCCTTCACGAATTTGAAATTTGAAAATTCAAACACTTCCGGAGCGGATTTGGTGGTTTGATCTTCTTAGAACTTGATTTGATCTTCAATAACGTGATTTGTAGGCTTTGTAGCTTGAATACGAATCAAACGCCTAGATTTTTTATGTACGCTGCGAAGAATGCCGTGAAAACAGCTGACTTGACTTGATGTATGTTTAGAAAGAACGTCGATTTGCTGGCTTAGTACCTTGTCTGCAGATCGAATGCCTTGATTTGGTTGATCTTGGTGAAGAATGCTAGGAACTTCGCCTTGATAGTTGCGTATTTGACTTGGGAAAATGTTGATTTGTTGGCTTTGCACCTTGATTGCGGATCAAATGCCCGAATTTGATGATCTTCGTAAAGAACGCCGGGAACTTCAACTCGATCACTTCGAATCTTCTTGAGAGAATCGCCGGATTTCCTTCGCTTCTCTTGCTCTGAAGACTTCTTATGCTTTGATGTATATTTCTCTGTGTTTTTGACTTGTAGAGAAGACCCCTATTTATAGGTGTAGAGGTGAGTCTCTTGCCATGTTTACTTGACGAGATGACGTAATTTGATTGGCCAGCTCAAATTTACTAGCAATTCATTTTCTTAATGAAAAGATGTGATTTGAATTGCCAAATATATGATAATACCTAGCTTATATATTTGCAAGACATTATTCTACTTATCAAAATAATAATACTTGAAATATATATTTGTAAGATATTATTTTATTTACCAAAATAATAATACCTAGCATATATATTTGCAAGATATTATTTTTATTGTCAAAATAATCTAATTCGGCCGGCTAGGAGATGTGGTATTTGTCCATTTCGCCTTAATCATTTCATTTAAGAAGTCATATGGGCTCATTTTGTACAATTCTATACCAATTTTATATTGTTTATTCATTACACATTGACGTGTCCGTACTAGACATATTATCATCCCGTAGTTGCCACTTTCACTTTGTTTAATTTGATGATTGCAAATTTTAAAGTAAACAATATCCTTATATGAAAACACAATCGCTTCTTTTGCTCACCACGAGTGACGAAGCCAGGGAGCTGGTGGTGGCAGTCGCCCCTCCCCCTCAATTTTTAAAAATTTATTTTTTAGTATATATATTTATTAAAATTTTAAAATTTTGCCCCCTTTCTAAAATAGAAATTTGATTTTTATATAAATTAAATAATAAAATTTTTAATTTTATCTACTCTAGTTTAATTTTAGTAATTTATTTTTACCCAATCTCATTTACTATAATAATTAAATTCTCTCTTTCTCTTTCCTCTATTTTTCATTATTATCTCCAAATTAAAATATTAAAAATTATATTAGATTTTACTTATCTCTTCTATCTCAATTAAAACACCAAAAATCATGACTCTTTTAAATAATTTTCATAACAATTAGTCATTTCAATTAATAATAGAAATAAAAGTTGTTACTCTTCAAATGTTTTTTTCACATTGAATATATATTGATGCATACCAAATTTTGAACAATAAAAAAATTTGTAGGAGGAAATGGTTGAGCATGGGGTGAATACTTGGAATCTTATTTTTCGATGAAGAACCTACTAACTTTAGGGGATCTAATCTGCAAAAAAAGTGATAGGACAAGTTATTATGTGCTTTAGGAAAGAATAAAAACAAAATAAATTGCAATATAACATATATATAAGGCATGAAAGACAACACGGGGAATCTCTGTGTGAGTGAGGATTTTTGGTCATTGTGTGCTCAATTGCAAAGCTTCATCGTTTCCAAATAAAACAATCAAAGAGAATATATATGCTCCTCTATTTTGGAAAAAAAAGATGATTATTACTAACATGAGCATAATTTTACATTAAAATTTACTTTTCACTTATTCAAAAAGTTTAACACTCTTTTTTCCTTAAATATCTAAAACATTTTATAATTTAATAATTTAAAATTTCTCTATTTCTTTCCTCAGATTTTTTTTCTATATTATAATATATTTTTCACAATATAGATCATATATTCTATATTTTAATCATTTAAAATTTCTCTATTTCTTTCCTCATAATTTTTTTCTATATTATAATATATTTTTCACAATATAGATGCATATATATGATTTAGGTCAGATTGAATTGAATTAAATTGGTTTGAATTGTCTTTTAATACATAAAAAGATTACAGGTTGTTTAGGATGTTGAGTTGATCCAACTCTTTTTTGGTGATTTTCAAGTTCGATTCTTTTTTAATCCAATCCATAAACTCTCAGACATTATCCATTAATTTCGTATTGGATTGTCGTATCGTGTGAAAAGTTACCACCCTACTTTAAAGTATTTTTGCATTCAACTTTCAAAAAAAAATTCACATTCTCGTGCACCTGCACTCGGTCGCTCACTATATATGACCGAGATTGGACATATAATTCTAAAATTATGAAGCTTCGCCTTACTGTTGAACAAAAACCTCATTGGTTTCTCTCATTGTTATTAGTAATCGAGTTTATTACGTTACGTTTTTGTCTTTTAAGTTTTTCCTTAGCAAATAAACAATTAAAATATCTTTTCTACCATGTTCTTTTTCATTCTTGGTCGAAACTATCTTGACAATAGCAGATTACTCGAATTAGTCAGTTTTGTTGGCGATTAACAATAGTTGAATCCCAAAATCATCGGCAACTAAATTCGCATAAGCAAATGGATAAATAGATTCTTGTTGGCTTTCGGAAGAAGAGAATAGCCAACAAGAATTATGTCCGAACTGTAAGTAGAAGGAAGTCCCAGCGAAAGAGATGATCTTTCTCTAATTCTAGCCACAACATTTTATTTAACCCTCACGAGCTCACATTGCAGTGACAGGATAAACATCATGGTTAGCATTGCAGAAGCACGGGATGAGAATAACAAAGCTGAACTACAATGCTTTGTCATCAGTTGCTATTATACTCGCTAAAGAAACTGGTATTCCTATACAATAGGTGCCCAACGACTCCTGAGAGAATTACTTAGTCAAATTCAGTCCTAACAAGATGATCATCTTCCACGAAACAAGCAACATTGCCAATAACATAACATAACATAACATCTATGGTATGATCCACAAATCACTTTGTCTACAGAGTTCAGCAACTTCTCAGTATCTTTTTCTATCAGGAACAAGAAGCATCAAAGCCTGCAAGACTACGGGAATCAACTTATACTTGACAACAAACTTCCAATAAACTAACAAACGCATGAAGAATGCCGGCTAAACCCGAGAGACCATGACAACTGGCAAAACTAGAAGCACCATTAATGGATTTATGACTCGCACGCTGAACACTAAATACATGTACAGTTCAGAACTTCAGTCACCACATATAGATCCAACCTTGAATTGCATTAATTCATATGCCAAAAGATTATATTGCCCAAATGGCTTCTAGCACTTATTTCCATTAGTCTTTTAACTATTTTATGACAAAAGATACCAATATAGAGCCATGAACATAACTTACCTTTGCACTCGGACATTGCATGAATGAGTAGCAAATCCCACAGATGGATAAGCAAAATTCGACTCAATCATGGAGCAGCAGCAATTCTCCCATTCTCTCCTTGATTTCTAACAGAGAAATGTGAGACAACCAAAGATAGAATATGCAAGTAAGATGTGACCATTGTCTACAATTTTTTCTAATCAACGTATGGCTTCACCCAATAAGGTTCAGGAATTACAAAACTTAGTGGGAAACCTGTTACTTAGGGTTCATTGTTAGAACAAATTCAGTGCAACAAAATCTGTGAAATGTATGCTCTTACATATTGCATTAACTTCCACAGCTTAAACATGTGGGAAAAGAACTTTAAGAAATTTCTACAAGATATATCAATCACATGCATTGGGGCACATATTGTCTAACAAAGAAACTATCAAAACCCCAAATTTGTTATACAGCGCAAGCGCACACACACACACACACGCATCCCATATGAATCTACGAAGTAATTTCACCCACACCAAACTTCAGCAGATCAAATCGATGCAAAAATTCAAGTTCCAAATAATTCAGAGGCAAAATATAGCAATAGGGAGAAAATATGTAAGGCCGAAGTGAATCATCATCCATTTTACCACATAACATCATACAACACCCTTTTCTTTCAAATACAAACACACCTAGAATTTACTTTACATAATCCCTAAAACAAACCCTAGATTCAAAACCTAATCATACCCAATTAAACAGCAATTACGAAGCAAAAAAGTAAAAACCCTAACAAGTCAGATCCCTTTCAAGAGCTAGTGAATTTAGTAACGGCCTTGGTACCCTCAGAAACGGCGTGCTTGGCCAACTCACCAGGAAGCACCAGCCTCACCGCTGTCTGAATCTCGCGAGACGTGATGGTGGGCTTCTTGTTGTAGCGCGCCAATCGCGACGCCTCCTGGGCTAATTTCTCGAAGATATCGTTGATGAAACTGTTCATGATTCCCATGGCCTTGCTAGAGATACCGATGTCTGGGTGGACCTGCTTCAGCACCTTGAAGATGTAGATCTTGTAGGTCTCCACGCTCTTCTTCGTCCGCTTCTTCTTCTTGTCTCCTGCAGCGGCGGCGCCATCCTTCGGGAGCTTCTTTCCGGCTTTGGGCTTCTTCTCCGCTGGAGCTTTCTCCGCAGCAGGGGCCTTCTCCGCAGCGGGCTTCTTCTCGGCCGGCTTCTTCTCTGCCTTCGGAGCCATCTTTTTGGGGAGAGAGAGAGAGAGAGAGAGAGAATCTAGGTTGTATTGGGAAGATATTTACTGAATTTGCGTATTCGATGAGCAATAAGAATTAGGTGGGGACTCACTATATAGGGAAGAGAGGTGAGGTTTTATTGGCGGGATTGGATTGACGCGGATCAAGGTCTGGACCGTTTGATTATCCATTAGGATGGGCGGTAGAGATTAGTTTTCCAATTTGCGCTTTTGGATTTGAAATTTTTCATTCTCTTGGCGCTAATTGCTAAATGGGACTGAATTTCAATTTTCGAGTCCCTCTCTATTTCATTAATTAAAACTAATTTTCAATAGAATGCATTTGGATTAAAAAAAAAGAAAAAAAACCTTAAGGTGAGAATTTTAAATCCTCTATGTTAAATGTTAATTAAATTTAAAACCCATAAAAAAAACTTTAAAAATAATTCAAAATTAAAACTTAAAGATTTGAAAGTCGTTACGTAATGAAATTATTCACACAAACTTAATTGACTCAATATTATGAATTTATATGTTTTAATTCAAAATTTGTCAATCCAAATACAAGATTTGTATTTACTGAGAATCAAGGAAAAGCAATATGCCGATCAAATAGTTTATATATGTGTATATACTAGCAACACCGCACACTCTACGTATGTGCAAAATATAAAAAATATATTTTTCAATTTAGTACTTAAATTTTTTTTATGATGAGAATATAAATATATTATTAAATTTCTTTTATAATAATGTTTTTTAAGAATTATTTGAGATAATTTATTAAATTATAATAATTTAAAAATAAAATAATTATATGAAATAAAATTACATGATAAAGAATAAACACAAACAGAAAAAAAAAATCAAGCAATTGTAATTGGAGAAAGTGGTTTGTGGGTTGAGAACATGGATTTTTTAAATTGAATGTAATATTACAGTATTAACCTTTTTATTTGCTTATTTATTACATGCGTTTACTAATTAAAAAGATAAAATTAGCACATCAAAATTTGTTATCCGAATTGAATCGATTTCATATGAATTTTCAATTTTAGCCACAATTTTTTATATCTCTATTTATTCCACATAAAATTAAAAAGTCAAATTTTATAAAAATCACATAAATAACTATCATTTGTGAGACAAAAATAGCTTTCTTTTAATAATAGTATAGATATTTAACTACGATACCTAAGAGAATAAAAACTATCATTGTGGAAATTATAGTTATACATGCACTATATCAACTAGGAGAAACTACATTTGGAAGTTAGAAAAGAAAATGAGAAATCTTAAACATTTTTCCCTTTCTTTTGAAAAGAAAAAATAATAATTGAGATTGATAATCAGTCTAATAAGTATAATGGGAATAAAATAAACACTTTTTATGCAATCATGTTATCGATTTATCATTTAAATTCAATATTATGCGATATATGACGATAAATTGAATCACATTATATTGACAATGACTAAAAAATGTACGAAAATGATTGTCAATTTTATCTCATGCCCCTCTCACAAAGGGGATGATATTTTGAAAGAAATGCTTGCCTTTGGATTAAACAAAAAATTTCTTTATTATTATTATTATTATGGGATTAGACAAAATTTTGATATTATTGTAGGTTTATGTGAGAATAAATTTGTCCAATATTAGGATACATGTATTAGAGGAACAAAAATTGTATATGAGATATAGGGCTTATACTGAAACATATACTATGGAAACGATCGCCTATATGGTTAAAGAAATTTGACAATTTTGTTGACAATGAGAATATTTAAAGTAAGAAATCTAGTGCTCTAATAAGATGGAGTTTTAATTTTGTAATGCTAGAGACAATTATGATCTTTCGGGTTGTGTTTCATATGCATGAGATGTGTCTAATCGATTTTGATTTTCTAACAAGTTTTATGCTTGAAACTTATGGACGTGTTATTTGAGGGGTGTCAATTCGGTGGGTTTAGGTCGGATTGAAATTCGAGTATAATATAAAAAATGTCAGTCCGAGCTCGATGGTCAATCCGAACCTAACCTGACTAGGTCCGAATTGACTTGATTCACTTCTAGGTCACCGAACAACTCAATCTAACCCAACCCAACTTGACCCATTTTCTATTTTTCTTTTTTTTAAAAAAAAAATTGATTATGTTTAAAAAAAAGTTATAAAAAACTACAAAAAGAGATGTAGAAAAAGAAATCAGTTTAATATCTTAAAATAAAGACCGCATTAGCGTAAATGTCATCATCAAATTCTAAATCATTTTATAAAACTATGAAATTATTTGAAAGTCCGTGATTAATTGCGTTGGAATTTCTTAAACAAGTTACAAAATAAAACTTAGGTTACTAATAAGAAGGAAATACAATATTTTATATACTATTAAAATATTGATCTTAACGTGAACTATATTTATATTATTGAATCTATTTTATTTTTGTAAAAAAAATTATATTTTCCAATAACTAAAAATTATTTTTGCCTTCAACATTAAGAATATAATCTTAGAAATGATCTAATATGTTTTAATTAATTAAGATTAAAAAACTATTAATCCCTATAAATTGAAATGTCAATCTAAACTTCAACGGTTAGAGTTGTTTATGGCATTGTTTGCCAAAAAATAATATAATCTTTTATACCAATCATTCTTCCAAACAACATAAATTGAGTTTGTTTTCCCTTTGTTACGAAAAATAGTTTAGGAGTACTACACATTATGTCTTTAATTGTGTTCAAAATTTTATATTGTAAGGCCAAATATTAAGCTTGTGGGTATGAAAAGTTAAAGAAAAAAAAAGAAAACAATGATATACCATAATCAAATATATTATTTGCAATATTATAACCACATTGTTAAGTTGTTCTTGATAAAGAGAATATTTGGACTATTTATTAATTATATTTTTTTTTAGCTTAACCCCATTATTTAATTTAGCAAAAAAAAAAAGAAATTATATTGTATTTATTTTTAAATACAATAATAAATATTTTTTAAAAAATAGATAGTACTAATTAAAGGAAAAAATAAAATAAGTGAATGAATAAAAAATAATATCAAAGGTTAAAGGTGTAGAGAGTGAAAATAAACAACTAAGTGAAGACTTATTTTTTCAAAAAATCGGGTTGGGTTCGAGTTGAATTGGGTTTTGGGTGACCGGAGATTCAATTTCGGGTTATTCAGGTTGACCCAACCCAACCCGGTTTTATTTTTCGAGTTTAGTCTGATTTGACCTGAACCCGAAACCTCAAATCCAAACCTAATTTTTTTTTCATTATAATCATATTCGGGTCATCGGATTGAGTTGATTTTGAAACCCCTATATAGTTTGCCTATAAAATAAGATTACCTTGTTTTGAAATGGTTAGTGAAACTATTGAAACATTTTGGTTATCAAATTTTTTGATTATTTTTTTGATGGAATAAAATTATTAATGTGGATGATTTTATTAAAAAAGTAACTTGAGAGTAACAAGGATGGAGATTTGGTATAGGTAGCAAGAAAAATAAAGTTAATATTTTATGAGTATTGTGTGTGTGGTGGTCCGTTTAATGCTAATAGTGAGGATTATGAGTTTATTCAAATTACTGAAAATTAGCTAATTTAGTATTTTCTTATAAATTTGAGGGGAGTGTGGTGTTGCTTTCGATTTTTATTTATGCGTCGATTTAGGCTAAGCTCTTGCATTGATTTTTCAACACTTATTGTCCTACCTTGTGACATTAATTGCTTGGATTGTTAACGAAATTTTCTAGTTTGCATTTACATTTGCATTTTTTATAACTACATATATATATATATATATCTCTCTCTATGTATATATAAATACATATTTATGAGTAAATTGTCTTTTGCATCCTAACATTTGGGGTATTTTGCACTTTACTGCGCAACCGTTGCTAAGGTGCGCCTTTGGTACCCCATCTTAACAAAATATGCTCCGACTGTGTTTTTTTTTTTTTTAATTTTTAGGCAAGCACAAATAGGGGAAGAGAAAGTGAGCAATCTCAGGGAGCGAGGAAAAATGAGTCAATTCCTTTGAAGCAACTGGCACGTGGTTAAAGCACGAGTCTCAAAGGGATAAAATGACAAATCAAAATGCCCAACTGAAATATCGCCCAAAAACGCAGCACATGATATCACGTGCCATCTTGAAGACCATATTAGTTACCCAGGAATGTGAAAAATCTTAGGGTTTAATTCATATCAATTTACGCCCTAATTTTACCTTCCATTGAGCAAGTACGAGAAACTTGTCAATGGTGCGGGTTGTTCACGGCGAAGACGATGAAATCCCCTTATAGAAGAAATGCCCCGATTCATGGTGCGTATATTGACCCCTATTTTTTGACATTTGGTGCATTTTGTGTGTAATGTTGGTGTTTTTTATTTGCGGGTTTGTAGGAAAAACATTATTTTTCTATGTTTGAGGTGAAATATGTTTGATGGAGGTGTTTTTTTTGTCATTTTTATGGATTATTTGTGAGTTTCTTTGACTTTTTTAAAGTGGTGTTGGAATGGGGTTTAAATGGTCCTATAAACTTTTGCTTTTTGGTTTGTAGTGGGTAAATGTTGATGGATGTACCCCACTTGAGCTTTTTGTTTCTTGAATGTTGCAATTGGTGGCTTGTATTAAAGGTGTATTTTTTTTTTCCTCCTTGTTATATTATGCAGGTCCCAATACAAGCTACTTCACAATTAGAATACACCATTATGCATGTCCCTGTTTTTTTGTTTATTTTTCTGCATGTGCAACAAGCTATGGAAGCTAATGTGCCCAACAGCCAAAAGAGTGTCATGGGCCTCCATCTACTTCTAAAGAATCAGCTAGGAGACCTGTACCTAAGAAGAATAACTCAATGAAAACAACCATCCCAAGAACCTAAGTTGATGGAGTGCATTTTTCTTTTTTTTTTTTTTTTTTTTTTTTTTTGTGAAGAAAACAAAGTCATATGTTTTAGTTTTTTTGTCAAGAAATCCTACTCATGTGTTTTGTATAAAATTGAAAATTTTCATAGATTTTCGGGTACTACATTGCAAGTAAGAACATGGCATACTGATGTATTTTGGTATGTTGAAAATGGCATGTCTGAAACTGCGATTTATTTTGTAGTTTGGTATGTTTTTGGTGTCACAAAATGGTGCTCGATTGTGTACGTATTCATTTTGATTTACGACAACTTGGTGCAATGTTTTTGTGTCTTCAAGACATATTCGTTTTGATCAATTTTTGGATCTTCGAGGCAGCTTCTTACACTAATCAAGGTTCTTGGATAAAACTAAATTTGTACAAACAAACAACCAAAAATACTATTATAACACAATCTACTCAAATATATTAAAAACCTATTACATCCACCATTCTCAACTGTTATACAAAATAACTTGGAAAATTACAATTGAGCCCAAGAAACACACTTCAATCTTACACTTATGGAGTATAAAAATAGAGCATGCTCTAAAAAAAACAAACAAGGCAGTCCCATAACTACAATCCTACAATCCTTCTTCTTCCAATTTCCGTTGCAATTTGACTCTCCAATTCTTTAACTCGACAGAGCAATCCATGAATGATTTGCCTTGCACGTTCACACATCGAATGATCAACCCATTTAAATAAATTGCACTCTCCAGCCTCCTTTATATGTGAAAAATATTCAAAAGTCCTATCACAATAAGACACAACAAACAAATAACAAATAAGAGAAACAAAAAGGATAATGGAATAAACTTAATTACCCGAAATTTCCCGCAAGCCATGAAAGTTCTCCCCGGGTTAAGATCAATCCATGATGTTCTTTGCACAAACAACACTTCCACAATGGTATGGCTTCTCCCTTTTTTATTTTTTGGTTTTTGAAAGCAGCTCTCATGAACCCTAGTTTTGTCGTGGGTGGACCTCTAAAGATTGGCGGGATTTATAGAAGATTGAGAAGAGAACAATTTAATTTCACAGGTTTCAGTGAAAATTACATTGATGACCTTAGCTTTGTTGTCAAAAAACCAGTCTTGCCCTCAAGGACACACCCAACACACATGAACCAGAGATTTGCTTTAAAATTAACAAAAACATAGTCAAAGCACATTTTGTTAAGTTGGGGCACCAAAGGTGTACTTTCGAAATGGTTGGGCATTGAAGTGCACAATACTCCAAACATGCAAAATGCAATTCACTATATATATATATGCGTGAGAGAGAGAGAGAGAGTTGGATACCTACAGTTATTAATCATTTTAAATTTGAAATTTTCAATATTAATTGTAGGTTATGTGAAATTGTAAGATCAGACCTACGATTTGGAATGTGAATATGTGATTTTTTACATCTTTTCATATATGAATTTGCTTAGCTCAAACAAATATTAGTAAAATCAAAATGAGTAAAGAATTGTAGGTCCATATCCGATGCACTTAGTTTGGAGCATTTGTATCGGAGAGAATTGTGGAGGAGGTGAGAATTGTGTTTGAATTACATTATAGATACATTTATTTGAAATATATTAAAAGGTTGGGGCTATGCCCCACCAAATTATGATAACTATTTCGATGCATGTCATGCTCAATTTGTTTAAGATGTGTAGCACCAAACATGATGACAGTTTGAGGTTGTTTCACAATGAGGAACATTTTCTATATTGTTCATGCTTTAATAGATTTCTCAATTTGCAAATCTATTAGTCATCGACTTCCTAAAGACATGGAAAACAAAAGGGAAAATTACAATTGCCATATTTGAATTATGATGAAATTATAAGACGCATCTCCACGTATAGAAAAATTACCGTTACTTTCTTAGTGTTATGTTTTGTCTAATAATTTGCGCCTGCTGTTAGTTTGACTAACAATTACCATTAGCTATTCTATGTGAACTTCCGAAAACACCCTAGGTTGTTTTAGTTATTATATGTCATAGTTTGGTGTATTATATTATAATTTGTTGAAACCACAGGGGGTTAAATATAATATTTATGTTATTTTCTCAAACTTGCTATTTAAAGTTGTTGGTGAATGGTATGTATGTCCACCAAATTATTAGGTTTGAGTTAGTGTGTTCAAGTAATGAAAGGTTTTGTTTATGTAGTATATGATCTACTAATAAAATATTATTCACCAATTACACAAGAATTCGATTTTCAATAATAAACACAATACCAAATGAACATTTCAAAAAATGCTACAAATGAATACCAAAAGTATCATTTGGTCTTAGTCACTTGGTTCTGACCTATTAGGCGACTAATTAGGATCGGATATTGTAGAGGCCCTATTTGGGGGCGACCATTCCAACCCAACTCCTCCATTCACAATATCAGGATTTGAGCCCTAGACGTTGCTTAAGGATTCACAATACATAGTCCTTAAAATGGTCATTATACAAGTCAAGGGGTAAGGTAATTTCCCATATGATGGGATATTTTTTGTATTTCATCATACCTCAAGGGTGATAATTGTAATTTTTTAATTTGAATAGGGCCAAAGCTAACATTTTCTTGATTCCATTAGACTTAGAGGGTGTTTGGCTAAACTTGTTTTAAAGAGCTTATAAGCCCATATGTCTTATTTCAACAATAAGTCATAAAAATATTTGGATAAAATAAGATTTTGTAGTTTATAAGATAATTTTTGAGCTTATAAGTTGTGATTATGTTTGGTAGAAATGAGAGTTTATAAATTATTTTAAGTATAATGATGTTATGATGATAAAATATAATAATGTAAAATTAAACCCGTGTAAATAAATATTTTTAAGATAGCACAAATGTTATATTATAAGAAAATAAAGATATTTATTTCATTTTATATTTTTAGTATTAGACAACTTATAAGTTGTTTTTAAAAAAATGGGGGGTTTACTTTTTTTTTTGAGCTTATAAGCTCATTCATTACCAAAGAAATTTTAAGAGCTTATAAGCTCTCAAATATTTTGTAAGTTTTTTTATGGAAGGAGCTTATAAATTTAGCCAAACAATCTCTTAATATTAACTCCAGGGATTTTAAGCATAGGCTTTATGAATCAAATGTGTGATTTGCCCAATTTTTTTATGGGGTTTTTTTTTTTTCCTGATGGGTAAATTAATTTGAGGGTTTCTTTGTATTTTCCTCAAAGAAAAATACATAACTTATATGGGCCGGGCCTAAGCTGACGATCATCTAACTACGTCTATTAGAGCCCAACATCGCAGCCCAAATACATGCATAAACAATCACATCAGAGTTTTTCAACCGCAGTTTCTCATTCTAGATTTCAAATGATCTGACCTGATACGCTATATTATCTCTGCTGAGATATATATAGATATATATACGTACATCTATATACATACACATCAATATACAGCAAAACAGGGCGATGGAGTCTTCATACAGTGCGGCGTCGCCGGATGTTGAGCAGAATCAATTGTCGCCTCTCAAGTCAGCGCCTGATACAGGTTCTCTCTCTCTCTCTCTCTACGCATTTATAATTTTTGTGCTCATTTACGTGCATATATATGGTGTTCGTTCGAGCTTGGTAAGTTTTTAATGAAGATCTGTGGTGCTGGATCTGTTCTATTGGGTAATATCTGGACTTGATGTGAATTTTATGGTTTCATTAGCTCGTTTACTGTTCAATATCAGTGGAATGCTAGATGGTTTAACGGTATCATTTTGTTTTTTCACGTTGTGATGTGATGTAATGAAACCCTTGAAATTGACACTGATATTGATTTTGTCTAAACTTTTGATAGTAAAGGGACGTATGTTAAATGCTTGATGTTCTTTATTTGTGATTATTAGTTATGTTCATGTTGGCTGTGGATGCTGAAACTGAGCTACAGTTTACTGCACTTCCATGGAACTAAATCATGAGACAGACTTGTCTGTTAACATTCTTTATTACAAATGCATATATGTAAAGATGTGTAATCTTAATCATCAATTATACTAGGATATTTTGAAATATTGAGGAAAATGATGCTCTCTCTGAAATTGAACGGTCCTGTTTGCTTTTTTTCCTTTTGGACATCCCATAAATGATTTCTCTTAAGAAGGAAGCCTTTTTTCCAAAAGTGCCTCTCGCTTAAAATAACGATGCAATGCCTTTATTTGTGCACAACTACTCTTAAGGGTAAAAAACCCAAAACTTTCACATTTTCAAATCTCATCTAAAACTGTATCTCATCTAATATTGGGTGGAGCTTATGAGTTCTTAATCATTAGATTTTCTACAGTATTTCGATGTGTGAAAGTTTCAATGTTAAATTCACATTTACTTCTCTAAGTTCTGACATAAATACTGTAGTCAGTCTGCTTGCACACAAATGGTTAAGTAATCATCATCTATATGTATACATTTTGTTATTAGACAAGTGGTTTTTTGTTTTAATTTTTTTTTAAAGTTTGCACAGTTGGTTATCGCTGGTCAAATTATTATCATCTTAGGATTTTGAATTTTTTGAAGTCAGGTGAAAAGAATCTTTCATTGCCATTTTTGTCTGAGTCTTAGGAGGTGCTAATTCTGCTATTATCTAATACGACTAGCGAGGGAGATCTAAAAGACGGGACTTAATCGTTAATTTAGGCACAGCCTATGTGGTGCAGTTGAAAACATATATTCATCGTAAAAGCATCAACAAGAACAGGACTTAGTTGTTAATTTTGGCACAGTCTATGTGGTTAGTTGAAAATGTATATTCGTCATGAGGACATCAATGGGAAGCAGACTGATCTGCTGTTTACCAAAAAAAAAAAAAAAAAAAGAAAGAGGGCAATTTCATAGAGCATGATATTGTGAGCCTAATGTGTTTCACAATCTGGACTGTTGATGTAGAGTAGGGGTATAATTGACAGCTTAGAGGGAAAATGAAAAGATTATTAAGGGAAATGCAAAAACCTCTTTCACCCTGTCACAGTTCTTACAAACTGACTGTGTAGTGGTTCTGTGGACAATGCAGTACAAGATGGAACAGCATTTGGTTTAGTTACTTGGGTTTGTTCAAGAATCTATTTAATACCGCGTGCGCCCTCTCAGTACAAATATGCTGTCCTTTTTATCGAAAGGAAATCCATACTGTTGAAACTTCATATATTTAGTTCATGTTTGGCTGAGCTTGCTATTCTTTTTTTATGGTGCATCTGATATAGCACCTCTAGGCTTGTTTGAGTGGCAATCAGGAAGAGCCTGTTGAAGCCAGTCCTTGTCAAACTCTTAGAAATGCATGAAAATATCTATATTCAGAAGCATTACATAACCAGATTTCTTAATACAGGGGGTCAGCTTTTTGGACATCGAGTATGCTAATATACTACACTTCCTAATATGAGAAGTCAGCTTTTTGGATATCGAGTACACTAGTATACTACATGGCTCTAATGTTGTATGTAAAATCTTCCGTGTCAAGATTTATGTTGGAGTAAATCTGAGTAGGATTAGTGTTATGCATCCTGGACTTCGTTCATTACATCTTGCCCTCTATCTTCTCATTTAAATCTTTCCATCAGTCTTACAGTTATGTGGCTTTGATCACTTATCTTTATATTCCTCAAACATTTCACATTCAACTGGGGTGAAAGAATGTAGCCTCATGTTTAGGGTTAATTTCCTATTTTATAATTTCATATACTTTTCTAATAAAAAATGTCCAATATGGCATCTCTGGAACTCCTAAACTTTTAATCAAGAATCATTAGTGTATAGCTTAAATCTGTCTATAATTTTCAAAATACAATACAGCAACTTATTGGGGGGTAACAAAACATAAAATGTAATTATTTTTCGCAAAACTCTGGATTGCTTGCGGGGTGTAAATGCATTTTAGTATGTCAGTAACCTTCTAAATTTGCACGGTTCATAGCACAATCCATTAGCTTTTATTGACAAAAGTTATGTTGGTGAATGAGACTAGTGCTACTCTAAGGAAAGCTCATTAGGACATCAGATCTTGATTTTCATTGTAGGATGGAAGTATCTACCCTGCTACTAGTTTCCATATTTTTCAGTGACAAGATGCTTTATATACAAGGGTTGCTCACACGTTCAATGAAACATGTTTACTCTTACTCCCCGTTTTTGGTTGCATATTTGTTATTATCTGATTTACTGCACCAGTGGAATATAATTATATTTGTATTTTACTGTCCTTCATTTCTCTGAGTTGTTGTTGTTGGACAGACAATGAAGAGAAGGCCACTCATCTTAGGTTCCTTTTATCAAATGCTGAAGCTGGTTCTGTAATAGGAAAAGGGGGTTCAACGATCAATGATATTCAGTCACAATCTGGAGCTCGCATCCAGCTGTCACGCAATTATGAGCATTTTCCTGGCACATCTGATCGGGTTGTCATGGTCTCTGGAACAGTTGATGACATATTGAAGGCAGTTGAACTCATTCTCTCTAAATTGCTGGATGAGGTAAGGAGAAAGTTTAAAATAATCTTTTGATTAGTCTGCCGATTTTGTCACTAAAAAGGTATGTTTTCTGCTTGGGTTAGTTTTATGTTGAGGATGCTGGTCAAGGTGACCCTGAATCAAAAATTAGACTGGTTGTGCCCAATAGCTCTTGTGGTGGAATAATTGGAAAGGGTGGAGCCATCATAAGGTTAGCTTGCTTATACTTATCAAAAAAAAGGAAAAAAAAAAGTTAGCTTGCTTATTTTATCCCTGTGTTCAGACACCTGTTTTTTGATTGATGTTAAATAAGCACTCAACCAATAAAGATTCCAATACATGAGACTATGACATTAACTTCTTGGAATGTCTGGCTAAACTTATTAGTTGGAATATGCTACCTTCTCCTCAAGCACAACAGAAGATTGCTTGTGACTATCCCAACACATGTAATCTTAAAGGGATTATTAGGCTGCAGAAAAGTGGCATTCTTAATCTTCAATACGCAGTACCAATTTGCTTGAATTGTTTAGAAGTTCCTCATCTGAAATGCTGCAGTAACTGTTTTTGCTCTATCTGTAATTTTGAGTTCAAATGAACTAAACTGTAGATGGTAGATTTTGCATTGTCTTCTATCTTTTCAGTACTAAAAAGTTTGATTGGCCAGTTGACCCATTGGGGTTGTGCACTAGAAAGTATAACCCTCTGGATAACGAAAATGAGAAAGAAAAGTTAGTGCATGGGAAAAGGCAAACAAGAGCATAGAAAATTGAAATCTCAATCATTTTTTGTAGACTAACGAACATACTATGGGAAAATCATTTTCAAAGAACCACTGTAAAAACACAAAATTTGAGACACACACATAAAAGATAAACCCACTAGAGCTCAATCTACTATACCCTGAAAATTACCAAATTTTCATTGAAATTATGTGGATTTAACAAAATTCCATCCTGTATAACAGACAGCCGAAGCTCCTACAAATTAGTTGAAAGTTCTGGAATGGGAAAAACAGACACAAAAAAGAGAATTGCCGGATAAGGAACTGAATTGTTTAGAAACTTTTGGACTGACAAACCTCCTCAAATGTCAGAAGTTGAGTGAAGGGACTATTGAGTACAAAGTTGAGTGCCTAATATATTATTTGGTCAAACTTGAAATTTCGGAAAAAACGATAAAAAACTCCTGCTTTTGGTTTTGGAAAAATTGAAGAGAATTCCGGAAAGAAAGCAAAGAGAGGCAGAAAGGGTGTGCTGAGGTGTGCAGAAGTTGGGGTACACTGGTTTGCATACCGATGTGGATGTTTGCTTGAGGACTAGGGTAGGCAGGAAGACATCATGATGAATTTTTAGTGCTGCTTTCCATAATTTCTGTTGAGGAATGGTGTTATGAAATCATAACCAGTTTTTTCTCAGCTTCCAAAACACTGTTCCCTAGTGTTTTCTTAGCTCCAAACCTGTGGAGTAATCCTTCTGAATGCTTGACCTGATCCTAGCATAATAGTCTCTGCTGCTGGAGCTAAAGATCTTCTTCGTTACTATGTTCCACAGATCTCCCAGATGTAGTAAAATTCTAAACCATCTTTTAGCATCCGAGCAATTAAGAAAGACATAGTTAATGTGGTTGTTTAACTTGTTTCTTGTCTGATAGGATCTTAACTGGCATATGCATGCATAATCAGTTGAACGACACGGGAAGGGGCTGTTCACCCAGCAATTACTTACTGCATCGTGTTTAGTTAGTAAATCTCATGAAAGTGTAAACTGCTTTACAGTTCTGTACTTAGAGTTCTTTTAGGTGCTTGAATTCCTGTTGGAAGTCACTCCCAGCAGGATTAAATGGAAGTCTGGTTGCCGTTATCCTTATCTTTATTTTTCATGGTTCGTAGTTATAATTTGTAGGTCAAATAACCTGGCATCAATTTGAGGTTGAGATTTTCCAGCTCCCAAGAGTTTGCAGAATTGCAGTGGATGTAATCTTATTCTACAGTGTTAAATTCACTTTCATTTCTCTTTTGACTATCCTAAGTAGGCCACACTGGCTTTTCATTTTTTTCATCTAATTGATTAAGTAGTAGATAACAAGAAGGTCTTTTAATCAGCTAATCAGATAAGTGAATCTGAAAGCTGATGATACCTAAATCGTTGTCTAGGAGTATATACTATGTGCATTGTTGAAGAACATAAATAAATACATAATGACTCTCCCTCTGTACTAGCTTAAGCTTTTAGATGAGGTAGTTGTTCGACATGGTACCAGAGCCAGACCAAACAAGAGAGTGTTCAAATCTTGCCGTCACCCATTTATCAAAAAAAGAATTTCACGTGCAAGGCTTGATAAAAAAGTGTTCGAATCTTGCCACTACCCATTTATCAAAAAAGAATTTCACATGCGGGGCTTGATTAAAATAAAAAAAAAATAAATTCGCCAGCATGTGTGGGGGTATGTCGAAGATAATAAATTTTCAATGATTCTCCTCTCTTAATAGCTTAAGCTTTTAGATGAGGTGGTCATTCAACGTGCATATTGCTATGTCGACTGATTTACTCATAGATTAGTTTACATAGATGTGCTTGAGTAGGAGAATTCCTATGGATTGGTGACTTATTTATTAATTTGACTTTCTGTTTTATCTTTATTCAATCGTTGGAGCAGGTTGTTGATTGAAGAGTCTGGAGCTAGCATTAAGATATCTCCCCAGGACAACTATTACCCTGGCTTGCATGACAGGTTAGTGACGGTGTCTGGTGCATTTGGAGAACAAATGCGGGCGATTGAGCTGATCCTGCTGAAATTGGTAGAGGATCAATATTATCATCAGTCTGCAAATGCTCCATTTCCTTATGCAGGTAATTGTTTTTCGAATGTATCTTTTCTCTTCCTGTCCACAGTGAAGGCACTTTTAATTCTTCTGTTTTCACCATATATTTTGACACAAACAATCTTCTGCATTGTGAGCAATTTTGCTACATCTACTTCTCTCAATGTGAGAACCCAGATAGCATTTTTTTTTTTGAGTCAGCCATTTCAAGTTTTGTGTTTTTGCATGTTGAAGTTACATGTATAGTTGTCAGTATTATGCCAACATTCTTCTGTGTCTGTGTATTTTGCGCCTTTAAATATTTCTAATTGAAGGTGATATTCTATTAATTATTATGAATATTTTTATGTGCGGCATGCCTCCATTTGTATTTTCTTTTTGTAAAGTATTCATTTGGCAAAATCACAATGGTAACTGGATCTTATGGTTTAGATCCGGCAAGCTAGCTTTCCATCCTACTGTGATGCTTCTTTTAAAATATCTCAGTGTTAGTTATCAGCATGAATTCTAATCCTATTGTCTGGATTACATTTCTTGCATTGCTTCCTGTTATAAATATCTTCTCAAAAGGACCTTGGACTTCTTCTCGCGTGCTTCTATGTATTGATCCTGATACTGATCAAGAAGCGGGTTTTTAATTTTTAGGCTCTGGACACCCCAGTTGTATAAGATAATGTGACCTGATTGCCACATGAGAGTTTTTGAAGTTACATGTAGAAGGTCTTGCTGCCGCATCTTGCGTATGAGTATATTATCTTGAAAATACCAAATAGTAACTGTGCCTATTTGCTAATTCAAAACAAAATATTGTTACCTGTGAAGTAAAAGTTGACAAGGTCCATATTTTATATTTGAATACTTGAACTGTTTTGTCATTATTAAGTATTGAGTCATTTGTGTTAATATCCATTTCCAGCTGTTGCATACAATGGGATGAACTATGGACCAAATGGGGTCGGAGGGAAGTATCCGAGCAACAGGCTCCCGAGCAAGGTTTGTGTCCATATTTTATCAATCTGATGAAATACTCACTCTTTCTGTACTGTATGCTAGTTTCTTGTAGATGCTGATATGGAATTATGGACCTTTAGATCCAAAGCTGTTTTACTTTTGCCTATTAGGATATTTACCTTTGGTATTTGAATGTTATCCTGGTTGTACATGTGCTCCGAAGTAGTAGATTGTCAATTACATATGTAGAAGTGGCTATTAATATGCTCTGTTGCACTGCAGTGGGCTTTTTTGGTGAAACCTACTGGTTCTCTTTCGGGTTGTTTTTGGAACAAAATCATCTCCCTTTGATTTTGTATTGCAAATAGATCCTAATATTCAAGCACCTTAGTCTTGCGACGTGTATGGCACTGCTTTAATTTGGATCATTGTTAAGTGCGATTAGATGGAAATTAAATGCTGTCTGGTTTCTTTAAAATGTCTCTAGTTCCACAGTTACCATGACGGCCAGTGTCCTGTTTTTTAATCCTCCTTCAAAGTTTCTATAGAAATCTGTGTTCAATTTATGAGCAATGTGTGTAATCTGCAGTTGCAGGAAGATAGAAGCAGTTCTGTGACTATTGGCATTGCAGATGAACATATTGGAATAGTTGTTGGCCGTGGCGGAAGGAATATTATGGAGATGAGTCAGGTCTGTGTGTAGGTTTTCCATATTTATTTTTGTTCGGTTGGTCGCTAACTATGTGCTTCTTTACCTCGCAGCTTAGTGGAGCTAGGATAAAGATATCTGAGAGGGGTGATTTCATGTCTGGGACATCAGATAGGTATGAGCAGATGGCGTTTCTAATTTGGGTCCATTCCACTGTCCTCCTGTGTAACTATGTGTAATTTCACAAATTTCACTCGGTTCCAAAATTACAATACTCTCTTCTCATCATCGAAACATGATGAAATTGAAAAGTTATCCAAAGACCTGGATCTTGACATCTACTATGCAATAGTAAGTTGGGGAGTTTAAGTTACAACTGAAAGATTACATCATTGAACTATATCTTACAACTACCAAAACACAGTAATTATAACGTGGAGATAAATTACAAGGGAGATATCTGTTTGAGATCTATAGGAGTAGAGAAAGATTTGTGTAATTCTGTATAGTTATAGGGGATGGAGCTGTAATTATCTCTTTCTAATAGTGTTTGACCATCGTACATTTGGCTTGTTTGCAGGAAAGTTACCATCACAGGGTCTCAAAGAGCAATTCGTTTAGCCGAATCCATGATATCCCACAAGGTTGCTTCAGTTGCTGAGAGATGATGGAGAAGTCATCAACTTGTTATCTGATCTTGTTAAGGTATATCTCTTTTTGGATGACCTGGAATTTGTTCCGCATTTGACAAACTCTTGGAATTTGTCCATAGCATTTCTTAGGGAGAAAACTAAGAGATCAATTTGATACAAGGGAGTGTATGAATATGCATTTTACTCCAGAGAGCTGTTGAGCGAATATGAAATTCCAGTTTACTCCATATGTATTCTGCTGTAGTTCTTTTGGCTGAGATATAACTTCTCTACACTCGCCGGGGTGAAAAAAATTGACTTCCCATTGTTCTTATTCTTTCCTTGCGTCGCTCCCTGTGCTGCATATACAGATACTGTGCCGTGTCAGTCGAGCAGCCATAAAGAATATTGATTGGTCATAATCGGCCTCTTCTAGTCTGCGATATTCTCCGCACGTGCCAAACATGGACATTCTGATTCTTGCTTATTGGACAATTGTTTCGTAATTGTATGCTCAGCAGAGGAAACTCCTGTGCCTCGAGGGACCCTTGGTTTAGTTGTAAAGATGCTGAAGGGAGTGTTCGCAAATGCATTTGTAGTGAAAGTCAAAAAATGTAGTAAAAGTTATGGGCTTGAAAATACTAGTTGGTAAAGTCTGTGTTTTTAAGAGAAGAAAAACAGCAAAAGTTCGGACCTAAAATCTTCACCAAATTGTCTAGTTGCCCGAAAACACCTCCCCAGTTGCTTTTTGTTTTGGGCCTTCTGTATTTGGGCTTAAAAAGAAGGAATTGTTGAAATTAGGGCTGTCAATGGAGTGGATCTTAATCAGAGTCCAATCTGAATATTTGCATATTCGACTTATTAAAATCTTCGATGGATCAGATTAGATTTTAAATATTCGTAATTTGAAATAAGTGGATAGGATATGAAGTCAAGTAATTTGATTTGTCAAAAATTTGGAGCAGAACTTTAATAATATTATTTTGTAAATTTGTAATAATCTTGTGTGTATAATATTAGTAAAGAATATGCAAAGCATTATAATTAATAATATACAATTTTTTAATTTCTAATATTTTTTTAACAAAATAATATATAGTTATCATGCATATTCTAACATGTTTTTCTAGTTTCTTAAATTTTAGTTTTTCTATGAAAGGGTTAATTTTTTTGTATTGGTTACTTAATCTTAAAATTTCAAATTTTTTTAAATTGCTGTTTGGGCCAGATTTAATTTTTTTAAAAAAACAGGCTTCAGTTTTTTTTTTATCAGACTTTGAAATTCTATTGGATTCGGGTCAGATTTAGATACTGTGAGGCCTAATTGGATTCAAATTTTTAAGGTTTGCTCTAAATCTGATCCAGTGACGGCCAGATTTTTTATGTTTTGGATGGGAATTGACAGCCCTAATTGAATGTTGCAAAGTTGCAAACATTTCATGGATGTTCAGGAAAAAATAACCAAACACGGCAAAAATTACTTTTTGCAACATTTGCAATACTAGTGAAGTTTCACATGTTCTACTTCTGGATCTATAGAGCCACAAGTGACCAATACCTTATTGATTAACGTGTTCTTATATTTGATTTGTTCATATGTTTAGTGCAGTTGCTTTGTGAATATTGAGCATATATATGAGTCATAAGATACCCATTAAAGACCTACTTGCTGTAGTTTGCGGCATTTCCATAAATCATGGTTAGCTTGTTTATTTTTTGTTTCATGTTCATCGTATAACCTATGGTTAGTTAGCCCCTTGAGGTGTAGGGGTACACCAACACGGCATGTGTTGCATGTTGATGCCGCGGGCTAAGTTGGGTGCGTGTGGGCAGGCTTGTGGTGCACATCGTGCAGGCATGCACAGGGTGATGCGCCATTAGGCAGGCGTGCCCCGTGCGCGCTGTGCAGAAGGGTTGTTATAGCAGCACTGGAAAGATCACATACATTATCATGAATTGTTCATTTTTTTCCCCCTTTTTTTTTGTTGGGGTGGGGGGGGGGGGGTGAGAAAAATACCTTGTTGCTATTGATGATGCTTTCTGTGTTGTGTGTGCGATTGGTCTATGGTTCAGAGCGATTAATCAAATCAAATGGCAATAAGATATAGGAAAATACTAACATTATTTCATAATAAGATTATACAAACATTAAAGCCAATATACATGAGGCCACATGCTGTGAAATTGAGACATGTATTCATAAGTAGCTGCAAATCCATGCAATTGTTTATTATTTTTCTGTTGCAAAGTATTCAGTTTCTCTTATTCGCGTGCTCATGGTTCACCCCATCCACCATGACCCTCATCCCATCCACCATGACCTTTATCCCAACGACCACGACCACCCCCTTCTCCAGAGCCACCGCCGCCCCCACCTCCGCCGCCCCCACCTCCTCCTCCACCACCACCTCCCTTTCCTCCGTGTCCGTACCCGAAGCCACTGCCACTTCCATATCCGTAGCCACTCCCTGACCCATTTCCTGAGCCTCCACCTCCACCACCACCGCCACCACCTCCTCCCCCCTTTCCTCCACCCGAACCATGCCCAGATCCATATCCATATCCGTGTCCCGAACCGGAGCCATGCTTGGATCCTCCGCCTCCTCCCCCTCCTCCACCACCACCGCCTCCCTTACCGTTCAAAAGTCCCACCCTAGTAGCAATAGCTAGGTCCACAAAGAGCATGACCAAGAATGCTGCACCTATCACCGTGTATCGTGCCATTTTCGGATATAAAAGTATCTAATCCCCTGCGGTGTTGATGACTAAAGAGTACAATCTTAGTTATCATGCACAAGAATGTTAACGGAGGGGTCCATATTTATAGGATTAGTAATCCTCAATTTTTGAAGAAAAATTCGAGAGAAAGAGAGAGAGAGATGTGAACGCGTGATCTCTTAGCATGAAGAGGTTAGTGGTGTAGGTGGAAGTCCTTGTGAACGATGGTTTTAGGATGTAATCTTATTTTGATGGAGATTGACTTAATAAAGTTTTCCCCCACTTTTGACTTAAAGAGGCTATGTACAAATTTATGGCATGGGTGAGGGGACAAATGACTCCATGCACATCCCATCTCCACTTACGTCCTATTCACATTTTGAGTGCTTTTATATCTATATATATATATATATTATTTTTTTTATTAAGTATTTATTCATTAAATTCGAGATGATTTTTTTTTAAAAAAAATTCGTATCATTCAATTGTATCAATAACTCATCTATTACAAATTAAACTATTACGTAGTATCTCAAATTATATTGTTTTCCAATCAAACAACTCTATTATGAATAAACAAACAAATTACTATTAAAGTAGAACTATCACTAAGGTAGGAATAAAAATCATATATGCAAAAGTGGCGAATCAAACTCAAAACCATACACGTTCAGTTTTATCAGTTAAACTAGACCTCATTAGTAAGCGGAAAATTGAAATGAATATATTTGCAGGCCGTCTAACAAGGCATCATTTTCTTAAAAAAAAAAAAGGAAGTGGTTTATTAAAATCAGGGATTGAGCCAAAATTTTAGGTTTGGGAATTAGGTTGGCGGGCGCAATGTCAAATTTTTATAAAATATTAAAGGTATTTTTATGATTTGCCGGGGAGGGGATTTAAATTTAATAATATGTATATACACACACACACACACATGTGTGTGTGTGTGTGTGAATTTCTTTTTTCTTTGGTCTTAGTCACTCGATTCTGATTTTTAATTATGTATTTAATTTATTTTATATACTATAGGATTAGGTTTAATTTTGGAGAGAATAGAAATAAAAAAAATTAATAGTTCATAGGATAGATAAAAGAGATGAGAAGTTAAATATAGTGTAAGAGCTCATTTGGATATGCTTTTTTTTTAAAAAAGAGAAGCAATCATTTTCTACAAAAAAATACTTTAATGAAAAAAAAATTATGTTTGAATGGACTTTTCAGAAAAAGTAGAAGTCAGAAAAAAGCCAAAATGTGGCATTTTTTTAGAAGTTATTTAAAGTACCTTCAAATAAAAGTAATCTTTAAAGTACTTTTAGAGCCCGTTTGGATGAGATTTTTTTAAAAAAAAAAGCACTTATCTTTTGAAAAAAAAACACTTCAGAGAAAAATGTGTGTTTGAATGAAAGCTATTCAAAGTAGCTTCAAATAAAAGCACATTTTAAAGCATTTTTAATTATTGAATCCCAACATAAAATGCTTGGTTTAGAAAAAACTCTACTAAAAAAAGGACTGCTAGAGAAACACTTTTTTATAAGCACATCCAAACGAACCCATATATATATATATATATCTATACTATTATAAAAAGAAAGTAATTTTTGTCTCACAAATGACGGTTATTTATGTGATTTTACAAAATTTGACCTTCAATTTTATGTGGAATAAATAGAAATATGTAAAATTATGGTTAAAATTGAAAATTCACATAAAATTGATTCAATTCGGATACCAGATTTTGATGTGCCAATTTTATCCTTTTAATTAGTAAGCACATGCAATAAATAATCAAATAAAAAATTCAATATTGTAATAGTACATTCAATTTAAAAAACCCATGTTCTCAACCCCATAAACCACTTTCTCTAATTGCAATTACTTGGTTTTTTTTTTCTTTTTGTGTTTATTCTTTATTATGTAATTTTATATCATATAATTATTTTATTTTTAAATTATTATAATTTAATAAATTATTTCAAATAATTCTTAAAAAAGTATTCTTATAAAAGAAATTTAATAATATGTACATTTTTTCATCCTAAAAAAAATTTAAGTACTAAATTGAAATATAAGTTTTTATATTGTGCACACACGTAGTGTGTGCGGTATTGCTAGTTATTATAAAAAGAAAGCTATTTTTGCCTCACAAATAGCAGTTGTTTATGTAATTTTACAAAATGTGCCCTTCAATTTCATGTGAAATAAATAGAGACGTATAAAATTGTGGCTAAAATTAAAAATTTCCATGAAATCGAAGCAATTTGGTTAGCAAATTTTGATGTGTCAATTTTACCTTTTTAATTAGTAAACACATACAATGAAAAAGAAAATAGAAATATTACTATTATAATGTTACATCCAATTTGAAAACCCATCTTCTTAACTCACAAGCCACTTTCTCGATCATGTTAGATTTTGGAAGTTGAACCATGTTTAATAAACAAAATTTCTTTAAACCAATAATTATTGCTTTTGATTCTCAAAAAAGTATTCTCATAAAAGAAATTAATAATATATTTATATTTTGAGTCAAAAAAAAATTAAGCATTGAATTAAAGTATACGTTTTTTATAATTTGTACACGTGTAGAGTATATGACACTGCTAGTGTGTGTGTGAGAGAGAGAGAGAGAGAGAGCAGGGGCGGTGCAATCTTTTCATTGGATCAACGACCCAAAATTTCCTGCCCAAATTGAGAAATACTTAAGTGCATCCGGTGTACAAAACACCAGAGGGTGTAGATTTAACCATATTAGCATTATGTAGATCCCATTGCTAACATGGATTGATCTACACCCTTTGGTTTAACAAAAACGGCATGCTCTTAAGTGATGCTACTGCAGAATTGTTATTACAATGAAAGATAAGCAATTAGGTTTTACCAAAGTTGTTATCCACTAATTTACGTACAATCAATACTTCGTTTGACAAAAACAAGGTAGAAAAAAAAGAAGATAATTAGTCATCTTATAGCTTGTGCACATTGTGTATATATGATGTTTATAATATATTACAGCCAAACCCTTGAAATTTGGTATAACTACAAATAACTCCCTATTATGTTAGGAATTACTGAAATCCCTTTAAAAGCATGTGTTCTTTTTTGATAGAAATTAAAGTATGTGTTCTTGATAGAAAACAATTAAAATTGTTTTATTTTTTTTGAATGTGCGCGATATGTCCCCAAATGTCACATACATGTATATTAAATGTATGACTATGGATCTACTATCAAGAAATTAGATACATAATTTCAGCATTCAATTCTCAATAATCTTAATTTTCAATTATTCAACCATTAATTTCATTTACCAAGTATAATGTTAGCCAAATGAGCCAAAATTTACGTGTTCAACTATAAAGCAAACTATTATATTATATCTTAAATTACAAATCAAAGTATACTGTCATGAACAAACAAATAAGTTACCATTGTGGAGAATCGAACCAAGACATTATAATTTTGGAGTTTTGCTGATTGAGATAAGTATCATCGGCTAAATTTATAAAAACAAATCAAAGCATACTGTCATGCATGGTGGATTATCAAACCAAGACATTAGAGTTTTGGAGTTTCACAAATTGAAATAAGTACGATCGACTAACTTTATAATCAACCTAACTTAAAACCCAAGTGGAAACATATATCAGGTGTTATGCGCCGTCTGTGGGGATCGAACCCACGACCACGTGGTTAAAAGCCACGCGCTCTACCACTGAGCTAAGACGGCTTCTCAATTGATAACATTTTATATAAGATGTTTTTTGCGTGAAAGGATATTTTAGTAGCGTACTCAATTTATTATCGTTCTTCCACTTAATGGAGTAATTCTCACGAAAGATATGAATACAACTAATCAAAGAATTTCGATTCAATTCATTTCTCATTCTTAGGCATAACAAAGTGTAGGAAATTTTGTGTTGATACATTCTTTTCCCTTCTTCATTCTATTTATATCCATTCTGCACTACCATTCATCTCCTAAACCGTATGCCTAATAAATTAGAAGGTAAATAAGTTTGTTAAAATTTTAACACAAATAAATATGGATTCCTTACTTATTCTAAAGCACATGAATAGAAACTTCTAATTTAAGTCCTTTCATACAACTTATCATTAAAATAAGCTCTTTCTTGAAAATTTCAATGGGCACTGAAAAATCTTATAAGGTGTTTAGAAATCTTATAAATTAATCATTATATACTTGGATAAATTTGGGCATTGAGACCTCATAAACCTTAAGGTACTTGGCCGATAGCCTGATTTGATGATAAACATTATTCATCTTATTCTTCAAAATTTTATTTTAGACGATCCTGTGTTATAGGCCTGTCAATGGGTAGAGTTTTATCTTACCCGTACCTATTCATTTTTTACCCATACCCTATTCATACCCTGAAATTTTAAAATCTACCCATACCCTGCCCTACCCTAACCCATACTAATATAAATGAATGGGTTAGGATAGGGCCTTACCCGTTCCTACTCATTGGGTAATGATACCCAATGGGTATTCATACACTACACACATTCTTACCCAATGGGTATTCATACACCACACATATTTTTCATATACACACGCACATACACATTGTGTGAAAATTGGGTGCAACGTATTTTTTCACGCAGTGTGTGTGTGTGTGTGAAAAAAATTGTGTGTGTGTGTGAAAAATATGTGTGTGTGAAAAAAAATGTATGTGTATGTGTGTGTGTGTGAAAATAAGTGTGTTACAAGAACGGAATAAAAAAAAAACTAATGAATCATATTTAAGACCCTTCAAAACGTGAAACAAGCTTATAATGCCCAGCTCAATTGACAAAGTTGGGACCCAAAAACTATGAGGTTTTGGACTCAATTCTCCATCGAAACATATGGTCTTATTTCTATTTTAATAATAGTTGATTTATTCTACTTGGTAGTACTTTCTTTGTTTGATTATGTATTTATACTCGAATAGTTTAATTTGTGTTATGAATTATTATGTTACTGATTAGTTAGTAATAGATTTGTTAATAATACATTGAATTATTGATATAATTGAATGAAATATACACATTTAAAAGAAAAATAAAGTGAAATAGAATTAGACCACTAATAAGCCATATTCAAGGTTCTTCAAAGAACCCCAATTTCTGATAACGTGTTATTTTTACCAAGTTTTAGGCCACAATTTCATTTGTTTTGATTAAATTTGGGTGTTAAATATGTTAGGTTTTCACTAAATTTATTTCTTATTTGTCGTAGGTAAAAATTCGTGAAAAGGAATCCAAAAAGGCCTTAAAGATGGTAAAAAGTACAGAGGGTTGTCATACAAGTAAGTCGGAGGGCTAAATATGGAAATAATCAAGCTTGTCGCGCAAGGCTTGATCATGGCCTATGGGCTGAATTTCCTACATGGGAATGGAAGAACAAAGTCTCGTTTTGGCAAGAGTTCAATATGGAAACAAACTCTCTGCTTGCCTACGAAGTCTCGGGATTTCCAAAGAATTATCCTAGTCCAGTTAGGAATTTGATCAAGGGTTAGAGTCGAGTCCTATATATACACGATTGTATATCATTGTCTGGATATCTTGAATTCTAGTTTCTAGTTTTCTCTTTAAAATTTTCAGTTTTTATATTTTATTTGAAGTTGTTATTATGGTCATACGTTGTTAAACTACTTTTATCAGTCAAGGGTTAATTCAAGCCAATATTTAAGCATTGATTGTGAGATCTAATTGGTTTGTTTGTTTTTTTATTTTTATGTATTATTTGTATGTTTTTCTGTGCTCTTTCGGGAAAACCCCATCCGCTAATGTTGTTTTGTTAATTGTTCAATTTGGCCAATTGTTGATTGATATAATAACATATATCCAGTTGATAAGATTAAATCCGTAATTATTTAATTAAACCAACACAAGTGAAAAATAACATAATTTAAATTGTTAGGAGCTTTTGAATTGTGTTACGGAAAATGTACAATCTAGCTTAAAGGATCATGCGTTGTAGGTTTTGGTTATGATTGGATCCTTCTAACTCTTAATGCTGTTAACAAATTAAATTCTATCGCGTGTTTATGGTTGTATGTTAATTAGAGGTTATTCATAGCGTGTTGCATGTCTAACATAAAAATAAGGAAGGACTGGTCGAAGGAGCGATTCCAAAGGCTATAATCAATCTAATGCATGAATTAAGAACTATCTTTGAATTAATAATCAATCTAATGCATGAATTAAGAACTATCTTTAAATTAATAATCAATCCCTTAAAACAATATACGAAAAATTACCTTTAACTGAACTTTTCCTCATATTGACTTATTCTCCATTTAATTTTCTATTTTTATTTAATTTTATTATTTTCCATTAACCCCCCCCCCCACCCCCGATCCATTCTTTATTTTTAATTTTTACTCACCTAGTTATCATTAAAATTTATTAAGTATTTATTCTCTGCTAAATCGACCCTTCTCACCTTATTTATAGATTTATTTTGTGTTTAAAGTAGTAAGATTTATTTTGAATGGATTCGACACTCATCAATTTCTATTCAATCTTGTCCAGTCAAAGATTACAACATGAACTCATAAACCAGAATAAATTGAAATATCCAATTCATCAAAGATAATCAACTCATAAATTGAGCATCGGTGAACTACCGTGTGAATGCTTCAAGGGTAGAAGCTGTATTTCATAATCCAAGTCTTGCTTCGGAAATAAATTTATAACAGTATTTGTTAAACAATATTAGCAGCAGTCAAGCTGGACTGCTCCTCAAGACTCAAATCCTATTGTACTATCCACCTATTTCCAACATAGAACTACAAACCAAAAAGGAAACAAAAAAAGGTCCCCCGGTGTGAATTTATGGTTAACATGAACATCAAGCCACGAGTGCACGAATAATCTTACGCATACGCAACTGTCGTATTAGCTAGAACGCTAACGGGATGCCTTTAGAAGCTTTACTTTGCACATATATAGCTCCCTATTTTGGAGCTCATGGAGAGAATCAGCACCCAAAAGCATAAGAAGAAGAACCAACCCCTGGAGAGAACCGAAACAGTCTTTCCGGGAAGTACGCTAACGCTCGATTCTAGACAGGTAGAACCATCATCGCCTTGTGAAAATCCGAATGAAAGAACAATGTTGAGGTTCCCAGGCTTGCCCAGCAACTGGTCGTCTCTCCCATTGCCGCCAACAGTCAAGTTTCTTATTTGGATCATGCCAGCAGTGACATGGACCGAACTGGAAGGTTGAGATAAAGAATTGAGGCGAAGAGCTGCATCTTTCGAAGGAAACTCTGCAGCAAAGGCCGGTGGGGCTGGTATGCTGCCCAACATCTGACTCGCTTGTTTGATGAATGGATACTGGTAATCTGTACGACATGAGAGATTGAGTTTAGATGTGGGGCCCACTTCTCTATGGGATGACTAGAGCTAAAGTCCCTGGTAGTCATAGACAGATAACTAGAGCAATTGGAACTACCGAACTAGGATGAGTCTTAGTACCTGATTCATATTTGGCCGAATCTTGCTCGTCAGATGCTGATGGAGTATCATTGTTATTGTTGTTGACAAGTTGTCCACTTGGCAAAGCAAATTGCTCAGTCCCATCATTCATTTCCTGTCACGGAAGTACAATTAAGGCGGAGTTTGTTTGTAAGGATATGATTGGATAAGATTGAATTGTGAAATGACTGTATATGATAATCATCCAATATTGTGTTTGCTCGGTATCCAAAAACTTGGTTATTTCATTGTTTTGTTGCTATTGTTGCAACTAGTGATAGTGTCCAGAAGTCAATTTTATTCCTAATTTGTATTGCTATTTCATTCTTACCATACTCACTCCAAAATTAAGAGGCAGGGTTTTCTACAAACTAATCCCACAATTTCTAATCCATTGAGTACATATGTTTTGGATGTTAGTGTTGTTTTTTTTTTCGTGGTGTGTGTGTGTGGGGAGGGGTTGTTGTTTGGAGGGGTGGGGGGCACCAGTCCTCTAACACACCAATCATACAAACCAATCACATTCTATGAAGATGCATTAAAAAGAATAACATGAGAGAAAGACAGTGAGAGAACGAGCAAAAGAGAGGGAGAGAGAGAGGCCTAGTCAATTAATTTACAACATGCAATCCTTGGAAGCAAACAAGTCCCTAGAGTAATGTTCTGTGTTCCAAAGTGTGACCAGGGGGACATAACAAAATTCAGGTGAAACATTTACCTTTTGAGGTAGCAATGCTGGATCTGTAATAAGGTCTTCACTTCCCAGCATAACTGAAGGATCAAACTCCAGGTGCTGTGTGTTGTCACCATTGGCATCGAAGAAGGTGAGGTACCCCTCAAGCATGTCAAAAGTAGAGGTATTAGTGTCCACAGGATTTGATAGATCGTTAGCTTCGATGTACCCTCCATTGCCGAATTCAAGGTCACCATTAGAATCCACAAATGGTTCATCAAGCAAGTAATCCAATTCATCAGAATTACCAGACTTGCTCGATTCACCAATGTATTCATGCTTGACTGTTCTCACATTCATATCATATGAAGCAGGCAAATCATATAAGTTCTTGTCGTCGTGCTGCCCAGGTTCACAATATTGTTCACTTGCATTGGGCATGAGCTTTTGGGTATCAGTGACAGATTCTGCAGTCTCCTCACCATAGCCATCTGCAGAGTGAACAATCAATGGAGTTGGAGAATTGTCCGATGGAACATCTGATCCAAGAATCTGCACAAAAAAAAAAAATCATTGGAAGATGATCACGGAATAACACCCACAGCATCTAATAGAAGATCAAGTATACGCAACAATGCCCACTCGTACGTATCACAAGTGAAGACAGTGCACTGCATAACTGACAAAAAACTGTAATGGTTAACGCACAAACCTGCTCAAGATCATGGCCATCCAAGAAAACATCATCGCCAAAGTCAACTTCCTCTGCAGCCTCAACCTTTGGAACCATTTCTAACCCATCATCCTCCCATTCATCTTCCACAAATGGTGCACCATACTGTTCACCATTCTTTGGTCCGGAACCACTTTTCTGGAAGACTCGGCAAAGCACAAATGCATCCTTTTCCAACAAGACACATAACAATAGATTAAGTAAGGTAAAGACTTCACAATAACAAATCATCCTCCAAACAAGTTCCCATATCTTTATATTGCAGATATTAAAAAAAAAGAAGTATCAGAAAATATTCTCATAATAAAATTTACTATAGTAATAATAACAGTAATTAATAATGCTAAGAAAATCATCTTCTCTTGTTATGTAGATTAATCAAGACTTGCTTGAACATTCACGTCCCTATAATTAGTTACCATATCAAAAACATGATAGAGATATAGTAAGAATACGATACAACATCAACGGGGATGATATGCGAACCTACCTGAACAATGCCGGCTCTCTCCAACTCCAAGTCAGCAAGCCTGTATTCATGCATAACCCAGTTAGTTCTCTGACCCTTTGGTGCCCGGTCTTTATGATAAACAAGTGTTTTTTTCATCCCAACAATTTGTCCTTTATGGTAGACAGCCCTGTCCTTCCCCGTGGTCTTCCAGTATCCTTTTTCAGTTGCCCGGTTGGTCCTTGCTCCATTACCATACTTCTTATCAAGTACGCTGAAGAAGTACCACTCCAAATCTCGACTCTTCAATATCGAAAAGCCTAAAACCACCAAAAATTACTATTAATCCATGTTTGACTTTGAATGATAGACAGCAAATTCAACAATCGACACAAGATTGTTTGCCAAAATTCCAGCAATTAAATACATCTATTCACAGAGAGAGATGGTGTGTGCTCTTACATGTGGTCAATATAGCGACATAATTGAATTCTTGATTATCGATTTGACATTCCTATTATAACAGAGAGATATTCAACAGAGAGATATTCCTATTATAACAGAGAGATATTCAACAGCTCAATCTGAGTCAAGATGCGATAGCTAAAAGAAATACGACCAAGAATGGTGCTATAACCTCCTCACACAAAACCCATTATTCGATGACCAGATCTACGTTGAGTTCCAACAAGAAGGCAAACCCTCGTCTTCATACAAGTTCTGCACCATTATTCACTCAGAACTTTCTACAAACTACTACGCAACCATAAAAATGTCACGAAAAAAAAAATCCCCAAAATTCACAGCCCAAAATTCCCAAAATTCTCCATGAGAAGTAGCCAAGAAAAAAGAAAAGAAAAGATTGAAGCAGATCAAAACCCCCAAATTCGCAGCCCAAAACCCCCAAGAATGGCTCTAATACCAAGAAAGAACCCTACTTCTACCGACCCAAAAGCACAATTCAACAAGAAATCAAATCCCTCAAAAACACAAAACCAAGAAAGAGAAAGGGGTTTCAAGAAAGAACATACTATGGAGATCCCAGGGCTCGGCCTTGTAAATATCGATCTCAGAAATCGCATCGACGCGAAAACCCTTCCCGCAGACTTTTCGCCGTAAATAGTACCGGACCAACTCCTCATCCGTCGGATGGAACCGGAATCCCGGTGCCAGTATACTCGACGACCCAGATGATTTCTTTTTGCCTGTAGTAGATTCCATTTGCAAGCATGAAATCGATTGAATATTTTTTCTTTTATTTTTCTTTTCTTGAAATTTGAAGTTTGGAGTTTCTTTGGGTTTGGGGGTATTAATGAGATTGGAAAAACGGTGTTGCCGCTGATTAATAGACTTGTGGAAGAAGTAAAGCAAGCTGAGAGAGAGAGAGAGGGAGAGGGGGAGAGAGAGAGAGGGAGATATGTATGTGTGTATATGTATATGTATATGTATGTATATATATGTATATATATATATATGTTGTTAGAGATTAGTAATACTGGCATATTTAATTTAAGGTGTGTACATAATTCAAAAATTATTTAATTTAATGACATATTATTTTTTTAGTAGTATTTTACTATTAAAATATTTTTAATTATTTTCAATAGATTTGTAAAATTAATAATAAGTTAAAATAAAATAATTTAATATAAAGAAACTAAATTTTTTTTAATATATATATTGACCACTATTGGGAGATAAAAGAGCATAAAGAGGGGAGAGAGAGGGAGTGAGAAAAAAGAAGAGAAAATTTAAAAGAGAACATGTACAAAGAGATATGAGAGAGAGTAAAAAAAAGAAGAAAAAAGAAATTGACAAATAAAAAGAATGAATAGATCAAAAGTAATTACTAGATGTTGTTGCCTTTTATATAATAACTAATAATATCGACACACTTAATGCGTATGCATAATAAAAAATAATATAATTTAATAATGTATTGAAATTTTTGTAGTATTTATACTATCGAAACAATTCTTAACTATTTTAGTATATTTATAAAAATAGTGTTAAGTAAAAATAAAATAATTTAAAATAAAAATTAAGAAAATTAAAGAAAATTACATTAAAAAGTAGTAGAAGCCGAAAAAGGATAGAGGGAGGGAGCAAAGAAATAGAGAGAGAAAGAAGGGAGGGAAAATAAAAAAGAATGTGAAAAGGGAGAGAGGAGAAAGAAAATAAAAAAACAGAAACAGTGAGAGAAAAATGATAGGTCAAAATTATTGACAAACCAAATCAAATAATTTAAAAATAAAAAATTGAGAAAACAATTACAAAAAAGTAAAAGAAAATGATATTGAAAAGTGTTGGAAGATGAAAGAGAATAAAGAGGGGGAGAGGGAGGGAGGGAGAGAGAAATAAGGAAGAGAGTAAAAAAAGATGGAGAGCGTCCAAAAGAAAAAGAAAAAAATAACAAATCAAAATAGTTATTAAAAGATACTACCTCTTTATATAATAGTATAAATAATATAAATATTCTAAATTAAGGGTCCATTTGGACAGGCTTGAAAAAAGTATTTTTCGAATGATGTTTTTTATAATAAAATTTTTTTTTATACCAAATAATTTTGTGTTTGGATGTAGTAATAAAACGTGTTTTAAAATATGCTTTTATTTGAAATGACTTTGAGTACCTTCTAAAAAAAAACTCATTTTCGACTTCTATTTTTTTTTTTTCAGAAAGATCATCATAACACATTTTTTTTTTGTATTTAAGTACTTTTAAAAAAAATGGTTCCTCTCTAAAACAAAATTCATTCCAATGGACTCTAAATTTGGATTTGGGTAATGGGATTGTGACATAAATATGGTTGAGAATTGTGTTTTCATTACTAAAAATAAATAAACTTGTTACCTTTTTTTTTTTTTATAAAGAAAATCAATTAAGAAGATTGGTAAATTTGGTAAAAAGAACCAAATTTTAATTTGTTTGAAATTTAATAATTTTAAAGGTCAGACAATGCAATATTGGGATTGTATTTTTGTGATTATTGATTTAAATTAAATATATATATATTTTAATAAGAGTACGAAAAAGTAAATAATGTTAGGATCAAATGCTACTCTAAAGACTAAAGAGGATAATTTTTGTTTGGTGCTATCCACGTGGGAGCCTTAACTTTTGAGGTTCTTTAAGTAGCTTTTGTATAAAATTATAATATAACAATGTACTTTGTAATTATTTAAATTTAATAATATCAATCATTTGACCGTTTGTAACATATTCTTTTCTTGTCATGCACTTCTTCTCTTGTTTTTCTTTTTTCTTTTTTTCCCCATAAAAAGTAGTAATTACAACATTATATTTTATTAGTCATAATATATATATACGTCAATAATTATCAAAAATAACAAATAAATTATAAAAAAATATAACAAATGTATATGTGTGTGTGTGTGTGTGTGTGTGTGTGTGTGTGTGTGTGTGTATAAGTAAGATAAATACTCACACCCCTATCACTTTTATTGTTTCCAAATGATCGTATAGAAGTAATCATTTAAACCTTATATTTTTTTAGAAATTATTATCTTATTATTGTAATGGTATTACGAGTTTTTATCGGGACTTAAATTTCGTTCTGATTTCTTATATGTTGCTTGACCACATTGTAGGTTAAATTACAATTTTCAATTATAAAATCCAATTTATTTCATTTAGATTTAGATTGTAAAATTTTACAATTGTTCAATTAATTAAATAATCCACATAATTAAATCAGTAACTAATTTATACTATTATAAAAAAAATATATTTTTATTTCACAAATGACGGTTATTTATGTGTAATAAATAGAGTTATGTAAAATTGTGACTAAAATTGAAAATTCACATGAAATCGATTCAATTCAGATATCAAATTTTGATGTACCAAATTTACTCATTTAATTACTAAATACATGCAATAAATAAGCAAATAAAAAGGTCAATATTGTAATATTACATCCAATTTAAAAACTCATGTTCTCAATTCAGAAACCACTTTCTCTAATTATAATTACTTGATTTTTTTTTCTTTTTCTGTTTATTCTTTATCATGTAATTTTATTTTATATAATTATTTTATTTTTAAATTATTATAATTTAATAAATTATTTCAAATAATTCTTAAAAAAATATTCTTATAAAAGAAATTTAATAATATATTTATATTTTCAACCAAAAAAAATTTGAAGTACTAAATTGAAATATATATTTTTTATATTTTGCACACACGTAGAGTGTGCGGTGTTGCTAGTACTATTATAAAAGAAAATCAAATTTATTTCACAAATGACGGTTATTTATGTAATTTTATAAAATTTGCCCTTCAATTTTATGTGGATTAAATAGAGATATGTAAAATTGTGGCTAAAATTGAAAATTCACGTGAAATCGATTTGATTCGGATACCAAATGTTGATGTGTCAATTTTACCCTTTTAATAAGTAAATACATGAAATATATAAGCAAATAAAAAAGTCAATATTGTAATATTACATCGAATTTAAAAAATCTATGTTCTCAACCCACAAACCACTTTCTCTAATTACAATTGCTTGGTTTTTTTTTTTTTTTGTTTATTCTTTATCATGTAATTTTATTTCATATAATTATTTTATTTTTAAATTATTATAATTTAATAAATTATTTCAAATAATTTTTAAAAAATTATTCTTATAAAATAAATTTAATAATATATTTATATTTTCATTCTAAAAAAATATTTAAGTATTAAATTAAAAATATATATTTATATTATACACACACGTAGGATGTACGGTGCAGCTAGTATTGAAAAAAAAAACTTATAATCATTGATCCGGTTTCTTGTCCAATTCAAAGCCGCCAATGAAGAGTATATCCAACGGTAATTTCGAGGGGTGATGGTATTGCCAGGGACATTTTCTCATTGCCAGAAATACAGAAGCATCAGAGTGTTGTTCCTCCCGCCGATCTTGTGGGGCATTGGTGCGACGGTAGGAAAATTGGGACCGTTTGCGTATTACGTGGAACGTTTCAGCGTTTGTGGTTTGACTAACGCCAAGTAATGGGAAACTACTACCACAATTATTAAGGTTAAAGTGGGTGGAATATTCTAGATCTTTTATTTATTTATGGCTATTACTTTTTTGGTAAGATTTTTAATGTGACGAGTCATCCCTTACGTTTTTATAATGAAAATATTTTTGTATACTTTTAGGCTGGCTTGGTACAAAGATTGGCCTTTTGCCAAAACAAGAAAAGGAATAACTAATTTGATTTGGAGTAAGGATAGAGTGTGGTTGGCCAAGATTATTAATGTTACAATTTGTGGGTTGGACACACTCGATACTTTTATAATATAAAATTGACACATAGTCTAATTATGTGTTTAAGTTTTAATAATACAAAATTAAAATGCTTATTAAGTTTTTTTTATATACGTATAAATCTGTACACACACACACATATATATATATATATCTACCTATTTCAATATATTTATTAAATTTAGAGATAATTACATCTACCATATCTATGAAGTTCCCAAACTATAATTAATCCCTCTAAATTTTTTAATATTACCAATACTTACTTTAATGAATTTAAAAATTACATATACCCCTGAGTAGCTAGTTCCCGATAAAATTTTTCTAAACTTCTGATTCTACTCCTACCTTTTGTAATTTATTAAAAAAAAAATCATAAAATAACCCAAAAAATCTAAAATGTATAATGACAAAGCTACCCTTTTCTCATTTTGGTTATTAAAAAGGGGATAATTACATCTACTACTCCTTTAAAGTTTCGAAATTACAATTGATTTCCAAATTTTTTTCAATATTACCATTACTTACCTTAACGAATTTGAAAATTACACATAAACCCTAGTATATTTGAGTATGCTACGCAGTCATAAATTTGTTTTCATGAACTAGCATTGAAATTTCATAAAATAATACAAAATGAAATAAAAATACATTTTAATTATCAAAAAAAAAATACAAATACATATGATGGTATCTCACTTTCCAAAAATAGATACAAATTGTGTTATCAAATATACGATAAGTAAAACAAGGTTCAAAGCTATATATAAGCTTATGAACAATGCTTCCATCTCCAAGTTGAGTAGGTGCAAAATTTGTGGCTATTGAGCTTGTTGCTTCTGTCTCATTAGGATTGTCTCTTCCTTGTATGAACCGTATATCTTCATTTCCTTCTTTCACCACAGATAACACCAATGTGAAAAATCATGTATTGGGCACCAATAGAACTATTTTTTTACTGTTTGTCAATGTCTCCGCAATTTGATAGTGATTTTCCTACCATAATGCAATTTTTGACAATTTTCTTTTCTATATTTCAACCCAAAAATATAAGTAGAAAAACTAGAAGAGGCCATTGTGAAAAGTGTAGTGAAAAAAATGCAACTGAGTAACGAAGATACATAGCCTTTTGTGAGCAACAGTCAAAAAAAAAAAAAAATAGTGCAACAACTACTTTTTAACACCAAAACTTGCCTAGAAAATTACATTTACCACCCTTAAAAGATACAAATGTTACAACCACCACCCTACAAGTTTTAAAATATTATGAAGGTCGCCCAATGGAATAAAAAAGGTACGAAAGGTAGGGTAAGGGTAATTTTGGATTTTCATAACAAATTTTGCGAATGTCTGCATATTTTGGTCGGGAATCGATTGACCAGGAGGGTATATGTAATTTTTTAAATTCACTAAGGTAAGTGTTGGTAATATTGAAAATTTTTGAGGGACCAATTGTAGTTTCAAAACTTCAGATAGGTAGTAGATATAATCATCCCTTAAATTTATAATAAATTGAAAATAACTTAGTTTAAGGTAAATGAAATTATAAGATTAAAAATGCAAATAGAAAATAGAAGTAGGGAGTAGAGAGAGGCGAAAGAAAGAGCAAGTAGAAACATGCGAAGAAAGAGAGAAAGAGAGGAGTGGAGAATAAATGACAAAACAAGAACGGTAAAAGCCACCATAAGTAAGTTCGTATTATGAAACACATTCAGGGTTTATAAGAAAATATTTTCTTACTATAGAAATACAAATTTCATTTAAAATATTTTTCATTAAAGGAAATGTAAGCTTATAGTATCTTGATTCTTTTTATTATTATTTTTTAAATGCTTCATATAATTTATTGAAATCTTCCTAATAATTGTAATTACATCTTATAATAAGTTTTAAAAATATCAGAAGATACTTTAAGGAGTTTACTAGATTAGCCAACCATTTTATATAGCTATTAGAAAAGAGGTCTTCTTTGTACAATTGTACTGCCTCTGTACCATACTCAGTAAATGATGCTCCAATAATTGTATTGTTAATTAATTAATTTCCTTGATGCGAAATGAACTATAGGCTTATTACTTTACAAAAGAATTATTTGTATAGAATTAAATAACGTCATGAGTACTGCTAGAATAGCATCTAGAAATTAAGTTCTATAATACTGAAATCACAGAAAAATATTATAGAGAATGAGCTAGAAACTTAAGTCACGTTACCAACACTTAAAACTCTTGTGGGGGTTATATGTAAATTAAACTCTCGTGTATGTCGAATAATTAAAGGATGGCTGCTTTATGTAGGAATTAACTTGGCAGTTAAGAAAATGAATGGCGACTAAAACCTCATAAAATGTAAAAATATTAAGGGTTTTGGCCTAACTTAATTCTAAAACCTAGCTCATGAAATGAGGATTGTCCAAGCCTTTATGAAGTAGCCCACATCTCAGTATTTATTTTATATGGGATAGTTAACGCGCCTCCCCTCGTCCAGGCCCATTATACGAAAAATAACTTGGAGCGTGAAAGTAATATAGCAGGGAGCTCAATTAATAACGCACTACCTAACCTGTTGTAATACTATGTAGAAATATTAAGGATTTGGGTCTAACTCAACCCCATAAACTAGCTCATGAGGTGAGGGTTGTCCAAATTTTCATAAAGTAGGCAACATATCAGTTTTTATTTGATATGAAATAGTTAACATAAAACTCATCATAAAATTTATAATAATTGGCTAATTAAAAGGTGAAATAAAATGAACAATTTTATAATAAACTCATAATAAAATTATGATAAAATATAAATGATAATAAAAACATACAGTAAATGTATATTATTATGTCCCATATTTATTTTGATAAATAATTGTTATGTCCCATATGTATCCATAAAAATGTATCAAGCATATATCCACTAATTTTTATTAATTGTAGGAGGAATACTGTATCTTGACTTTGTATAGTTAAGCTATTATACATACAATTCTTTCAATGATTAATGCTGACCAATTTGTCAGTGGTTCATCTCTCTGAGTGTTCTCCCACAGTACCAACGCGAGTGTTTCCGGTGAACAAGTTAGTTACCCGGCAACGAAGCGGCGAGAGGCGGAGTAAGAGGGGATAATGGCTGACGGACGGGTGGACTTATTGGAAGAGGAGTTAACAAAACTTATGGTTCGCACCCGATCATTCATTGAACTGAAGACCTCGTGTACCCATGGACTCATATGCTCGGTATAGGCACACAAGGCGTATGCAAAGGAGAAGTTCAAGATGTCATGGAAGCGATGGTGGAAGCTGGAGGCAAAATTTCTTTTTACGGATATTGGGCCAAATTTATATCTTGTTACCTTGGACACGGAGGGGGACAAACGAAAGATTTTGGATGGGCGGCCATGGCTGTTCGAGGACCAAGTGGTGATATTCGAGGATATCGAGCATATCGACTCTATTGATGCAATGGAACTATGTCACTCACCCTATTGGATTCGTGTGGGAAATATCCCTGCTATGTGCGATAGGGTGGATGTGGCTGAAACAGTAGGACGCTCAATGGGGGAGGTTCTTGCGACGGAGGTTAAGGAGAATGGAGCTTGGATTCGTATTAACTTAAACCTTCAAAAGCCTTTAGCAAGAGGTCGACACATTGATCTTCCGGGACTAGACCCTCATTGGGTTTGGGTGCAATACGAACGACTTGCTGTCTTTTGTCATATCTGTGGTCGTATTGGGCACTTGACGAAAAATTGTTCCACGGGAGACCAATCTGAGGTGGAGGAGGCGAAATGGCCCTTTGGGAACTGGTTGCATGTCGGCTCGGGGAGTGGATTCGTGCCGCGGAGAGACCACATTGTTCAAACAGGGCGCCGGTATGTGAAACAACGAGCCGGTAAGGAGCTGGTGGACTCGATGCGTGGTCCGGCGAGCGAAACAGAAACGGTGGCTCTACCAGGGGAACAGCGGGATACACGGAAGGCGCCTACAATTACGGTTGAGGGAAATATGGAAGAGGATTTTACGCCTATTGAGATACTGCACGTGCATGCAGTGAGGAGCGAAAATCGGGGGACTAAAATCCTACGAAATAAGGAGATTGCATTGGACTCTCAAGTGGAGTCCTTATCCAATTTGACTACGTCAACGAAGCTGATTTGGAGTCACGAAGTGGGGCTGCCTGCTGACTCATCCCAAACAAACTACAAACAAGGTGAGAATATTCAATATTTCAATGACGTGGAGATGGTGCGAAAAACACGGACAGCCCAGGCACCTCTCGGGCACAATGGGAAAACGACCCGAAAGTTCAAGAGAATTTCCAGGGCCCCCTACCTCTAGGAACATCACTTAGAGAGCTAAAAAAAGTAGCTAGAGGGACGATCCGAGCGAGAGAGGATGCTATTGAGGATGAAGAGATAGTAAGGCCTAAGAAGGCCCGCTGGTGTGATGACGCAAATTCAACGGTACTCGCCGAGGTTGGGCGGGAGGCTCAACCCCGCGAAAATTAAATGTCGATTATGGCTTGGAACGGTCGGGGACTTGGGAACCCACGAACCGTTCGACATATCCGGCTTATGATCCGGCAAAAGGACGTACGTATAGTATTTATATCTGAAACAAGGCTTTCTACGAACGATGCTCAAAGGTTGGGTGAGGATCTCGGGTTCAATAATATGATAGTCGTTGACTGTGATGTAAATGAACATGGAAGGGGAGGGGGTGGTCTCGTATTACTTTGGTGCGAGCTTTTTACTATACAACTTCTATCACGAACGAGACGCTATATTGATGTTCGAGTAGAGGATTATGAGGCGGGGCAGTGGTATCTCACGGGTGTCTACGGTCACCCGAAAGCGCACCGACGAAGAGAGACTTGGGAAGTGCTCAAAACCTTGCGTGCAACACAGCAGCTGTCGTGGCTAGTAATGGGTGATTTTAATGAAGTGTCCAGCCGCGACGAACTTTATAACAGGTGGAATAGGCCACAACGGCAGATTGATGCTTTTCGGGAGATGATTGATAGTTGCGGTTTATGTGATCTCGGCTTTGTGGGTGGGAGATACACTTGGTCAAACAAACGAGACGGTGAGGCACTACAAGAGGCCCGGCTCGACCATGTTCTAGCCAGCCCGCAGTGGATGGGGATTTTCTCGGCAGCGTGGGTGCGGCACATCTCGATGGCTGTTTCAGACCATGCTATCCTTCATCTTCACACTCGGTCGAATCAGCCATGGGGGCCAAAACGGTTCAGGTTCGAGAATTTCTGGATGAAACGGCTTGAAGTGCAGCAACTGGTGCAACATTCATGGGGTGAAGACGATGCAGGTGAACCTCAATCCTTTGTTGGAATCCAACTGAAACTACAGAAGTGTGCATCAAATCTGGACAAGTGGAATCGGAGTACGGTGGGGAATGTCTTCGAGAATATTAAGAGTACTCACAAGCGCCTTGACGAGCTGCATCGCATGTGCCCATCGCCAATTCGGGCCCACGATATCCGAGACATGGAGCGACGTCTCATTTCTCTTCATGATGATGCAACTCGACTGTGGCAGTAGCGTTCGAGGATTAGTTGGCTCAAGGAGGGGGACCAAAACACGAAGTTTTTCATCAATATGCTTCACTAAGGCGGCGAAAAAATACAGTTTACCATCTTATAAATAAAGAGGGAAGGAAAGTGACATCACAAAGAGAGATGGAGACAGTGGCGGTGACTTACTTCAAGGAACTGTTCCAACAGTCTACACGCCTAAACCCTCTTCAGTTGGATGCGATTGACGTTAACACGCTATCGGAGTCGGAGAAAGAAGCGTTAGTTAAGCCTCTTAGCTAGTCGGAAGTGATTGAAGCTGCCAAAAGCATGCACTGCTCCAAAGCTCCAGGTCCTGATGGGTTTACGACTGTATTTTTTCAGCGGTATTGGCCCATTGTGGGAAGCAACATTACGGAGGCGTGCAATTGTTTCTTATCCACAAGTGAAGCATCATTGTCAGCCGTCAATAATACTACTATAGTGTTGATTCCCAAGAAAGACGGACCGGATAAGATGACAGAGTTCCGACCTATTAGTTTGTGTAATGTTAGCTACAAAGTGATAGCAAAAATTTTGGCTAATCGACTGAGGGGGTTGCTGGAGAATATTATCTCGGAGACCCAAAGTGCATTTGTCCCGGGGCGGCTAATTCAAGACAATGCCATCCTAGCTCATGAGGCTTTCCATGTTCTGCGAAGTCGGAAGTCGGGAGCTATTGAAGATGTGGCGGTAAAACTTGATATGTCAAAAGCTTATGATAGAGTCGAATGGGATTATCTTTTTAAAATGATGGAAAGAATGAACTTCCCGAATACATGGACTGAATGGATACAAAAGTGTCTCACGTCAGTTCGATTCCGGATAAATATAAATGGTCATCTTTCGGAGGAGTTCCAACCAACACGAGGATTACGGCAGGGCGATCCTTTGTCGCCTTATTTATTCCTTTTATGCTCCAAAGGTTTCTCAGCTCTATTGAGGAAAGCACAAAGCCAACAAGCTATCACAGGGCTAAGACTTAGTTGTCGCGCCCCACGATTAAATCATTTATTTTTTGCAGATGACTCGCTTATTTTTATCCGGGCAAATGAGGCAGAAGTACGACACTTGCGACAGGTTCTGGCACAATATGGGGGGTGGTCCGGACAGCAGGTAAATTTGGATAAAACAACGCTTTTTTTTTCAGCTCAAATACCAAGGCAAGCACGAAGGTACTTGTGTGCCAATTGTTGGAATGTACGGAGCGCCCGATGGCAACATACCTTGGACTTCCGGTCTCTTTTGGAAGATCTAAGAGGAATAGTTTCCGCTACCTAAAAGATCGTATTTGGAAATGCCTTCAAGGATGGAAGGGCAAAATGCTCTCGATGGGTGGAAAGGAGATTTTAATCAAAGCGGTGGCTCAAGCCATCCCGACGTATGCGATGGGGATCTTTGAATTCCCGGGTAATTTATGCTATGAGATTGATATGATGTGTAGTCGGTTTTGGTGGGGAGAGAAAGAGGGGAAGCGAAGAATCCCATGGGAACGGTGGGCACAGATGTGTTTGCCGAAAGCAGGTGGGGGACTTGGGTTTCGTGACTTTACTTCATTTAATCGGGCCCTTCTTGCCAAGGTGGCATGGAGGTTCCTTACTAACCCGAGCGGTCTAGCATGTAAAATATTGATGGACAAGTACTGTGCAAATGAAAGATTTATAAGTTGTGAACCGTGTAGGGGGTCCTCTTTTGTGTGGAGAAGCATCATGCAAGGGAAGAGGTGGCTCCAGAAGGGTTTGGGATGGCGCTTGGGAAATGGCAGAGATGTTCAGATCTTTGAGGATCAGTGGTGCTCCCGACCATTAAAACGAATGAGGCAAGGGTTGAGTGAGACTATGGTGCCAATGCGTGTAGCTGAACTCATTGATGTGAACTCGGGATGGTGGCGCAAGGAGTTTGTTAGGGAAGTGGTAGGCTTGGAAGGGTGGGCTGCTATTAATCAGCTAAAGCCACAGGTCTGGGAAGAAGATAAACCTTTTTGGTTGAAAGAGGTGTCGGGGCGATACACTGTCAAGTCGGCGTATAGATTTTTTTATCAGCTTAGGTTGTCGGGGTCAATCCCCCCCGAGAGTTTGCATGGTACGCCGAGTTTACTGAGAATATATCAAGCCATTTGGCGGGCTGATATTCCTTCAAAAATTAGGGTATGGGCGTGGAGATTGGCCCGAGATAAGCTGTCGACACGGACGAACTTAGAGCGGCGGGGTGTGGGGGTGCAAACGGTTTGCGAGCTATGCGGGTCTGGGGAGGAAACGCGGGACCACTTATTTTGTGTTTGCGCTCAAACCATGGCAGCATTTCCAGCCCGTGGATTTCCCTTCACGATTGGGGGCAGACCGCGCACTGTGACAGACATGCTGAACGCAGTGAGTAAAAAGAAGGATACACAGAAGTTTGCTCGGTTGGTCTTGACCTTATGGAGCATCTGGGGCACCCGAAACAAATTCTATATGGAGGGCAAGATGCCGAATTTTCTACGAACTCAGTGCTGGGTACTAAAGTTCATTCATGAGCTAAATGAGATTAGGGCGGAGACGCATTCAGCTTCACTAGAAGTGCAGCCGGCTGAACTATGGAAGAAGCCCAAGCATGGAGTGATAAAATGTAACGTCAATGCGGCATGTGATGAGGTTCGAGGAACTATTGGACTTGGTGCGGTGGCTCGAAACGAATGGGGGTGCTTCATGGGAGCTAAGACGGTGGCAAGTGTCGGAATAATGGAACCCATTGATATGGAGCTTATGGCCATTGAGATGGGACTAACTTGGTTACAACAGCAGGGTATTCAGGCGGTGGAAGTGGAGAGTGACTGTCTGTGGGCGATTATTTTCATTAAGCAACCAAATTTGTGTATGTCAAGGAGTCAAGAACGGATTGAGCACATTGTTCAGTTAAGTCGAATGTTTCAATCTGTGAACTTTAACCATGTTCGACGGACTGCAAATCAGGCAACCCATAGACTTGCCAAAGACACTTCTAGTAACTTAGAACTGAGTGATTTGTTGGGGGGGGGGGGGTTCGGCCCCTGAATGTATCCATGATATTCTATCCCAAGATAAGTTATATGGAGTGCAATAAAAGAACAGGAGTTTTCCTCATGTGTTTCCTATCAAAAAAAGACTTTGGATAGTTGGACTGGTAAAAGTCTCACATGAGGGTTGTTTGTTTTAACTATTACTTTTTATTTGTTTGAAGTCTTACATATTGAGGGTTGAAGAAATAAAGTTTACAATGATATATCCCTTGTTTCATATTGGATCTTGCTCAATTTATAAGTTAGCTCCCTTCTTTTACCTTGTAAAACTCTTTTTTATTAAAAAAACAAAACCTCACCATCTTGATTAGATACGACACAATACCTCACGAGGTCGAGCCTCCATATTCAACAATATAGATTTGGGCATCATCAAATGCACCGTTTGTAGGAATAATGGTCCTGTGCCTCTTTCTAAGTCTTTTAACTCGGGGTTTATGATGATACCATCTCTTGTTTCACATTGGATGGATTCAATAGGCTTGCTAAACTCTTTTGTCCTACATTAAAAGGAGTCAATGGACTTGCTTAACTAATAAACTAACTCCCTTCTCCTACCTTTTGAGTCCTCTATTCATTAAAGGACAAAACTCCATTGCTTTGAGACATGGGACAACACTTCACAAGATCAACCTCCATGTTCAATGACGGATTTGAGTATTATCAATATATATTTTTAATATATTAGCCTTCAAAATAATGGTGCTATTAATTTAGGAAGGGATCATTTTTGGGAAAAATTATATTGATGCAACGCCATTTTCTAAAATGGCATCCTAATTACTTATAAAAAGTTCTTTGAAAAAGAAAAATTACTTTTCAAAAATAACATTGTATTTAAAATAATGACGTTATGCATACTAATTTTTGAATTCTCACAATCAATGTCTATGCAGTTCAAATATAAGCATTCGAGAATGGAGGAGAGGAGTATACATTTCTATTATATAAATCACATATATAATTTTATATTTTTGAACTATTTTACTGAACTAAAACAAATACTATCGAGGAAAAACAATATATATATATATATATATATATATATATATATATATTCTCCAGCACTAGTTCGGCAAGGATAATATTTCCATTCTTTTCCATTCAAAAAGGGATTTCTAATTACCAAACACCACGCCCAAAAGATTAGCGGAGAAATTTCTAATTTAAATACTTAACTAGCTTTTATCACGTGCCAAGGCATGGAAAATAAATATTTTTATTAAGACATTGTAATTTATTTTTCAAAGTGATAAAATAATTCTATGAATTTTTTATATAACATAAAATTTTAAGAAAATACTATAATAAATTAATTGATAAATAAAATATAATATATAATTCAATTAGTAAAAAAAAATATATTTTAAATTTAATATCAATTTTGATATACTTAATTATGACATTTTTTATATATAAAAAAAAGTTTGTTGCGATAAGTGATAGATAATTTTAAAAGTCAAAATTAGATTGATTATTATATATCTCATGAACGGGATACAGATAAAAACATAATTTTAATATTTTACGTACATTAAAATATAACATTTTTATTTTATTTAGATTTTTTTGGATAATTATAAACAGTCTTACATCTTTACAAATTGAAAGTATATTTTTATAATTTATATGTAACAAAATAGATGCGTATATATGGTGCGTCATTTAATGATCTTCAGTTTTTAAATTTGATGTGTCACGCACCTTCTCATCCAAACACGTCAACACTTGCCAATCAGCGACACACAAAACTCACAAGTGTGAGGCCCAATACCTTCGAGAGAGTAACGGTCCTCGAGAGAGTGTCTGCGTATGAAAAGAAGCCCCTAAGTGAGTGAACAAGAGGGAATATGCCCCCGGGCTTACCCCTCGATTAAGTCCCAGGCCTAAAGCCCATGAAGGGAGGCCTTGACGGCTCTCGAGGCTTTATTTGGTTCCACTAGCCTTGGGGCGTAGGGGAAACCCTCAAAGGCAGGCCTACCCTATTGAGGGCGCTGGTCTTCCAGTCAAATGCCTTCACCAAATTTGTCAACAAGACCCGGATGGGGATCTTTGCTGGCAAACTTGCTAGGCGCTAAATCCGCTACCACCAAACCTGTACCTGCAACACATGGGACCGTCCAGTCAGTCCCAAGAGCATTAAATACTCTCTCATAAAGGCTATTTTTAGTATTAAATGTACAAGATATGAATTAAATAAAAAGTGAAGACCCCATTAATGAAAGTAGGGCCCCAACCACTTTTTTGTAGTCCAAAAAATGACAAAAAATATATCCACTTTTACTCTATCAATCAAATCAAATAGCCAATCGCCATCAACAACATCAAATCAAAGACCCACTCTTATTTAAATAGGCAAAAGTCTCTCCCAAAAAGAAGTATCTTGCATCTCCTTATTTAAAAATATTGTAATTTTACCATTCATCTTCTCCAAGAAAATAACCTTCAAACTAACTTGAGCGTTGGAGAGTCTATGTCAGGGCAAAATCGGCTAGTCTCACATGCACTCCTCCCTCTTTGATAGGTGGGCTTCCAGCACTTCACCAGGAGCCACTACAAAAAAAGGCATTTTAAGTAACAAAGTAATGGTAACAAATGTATATTTTGTCACTAAAATTAGACTTTAGGTGACAAAATATGATTTTGTTACCAAAATATTACTTTTTAGTGATGATAATGACAATTTGTTACAAAAGGCAATATTTTGTTATCAAAAGTCAAACTTTAGTGATAATTAGGGATGTTTGTTATGGAAAATAAGATATTGCTATCAAAAATTTACTTTTTAGTAATAAATGGGAGTATTAATTATGAATAGTGTAGTTTTTATTTGTGACAATTTTGAAATTTGTTATGTAACTTTAGACATGATTTATATAATATATACTTTGTTATAGAGTACTACGGTTTTTTAACAACCGCTTTATATTTTGGTGTCAATGAACTATTGAAACCCGTTTGGATATGCTTTTTTTAGAGAAGAAGCACTTATATGATATTCAATTTATAATTATCATAAACTTTGGATGAGCTTTGATATTTAAAAGATTTTTAAATAACCGCTTTGTGTCTATGATATCAATGGACTATTGAAACCCGTTTGGATATGCTTATTTTAGAGAAGAAACATTTATTTTTTGAAAAAAAATTAGCACTTCAATATAAAAAAAAGTGGTTGGATGTGTATTAAAATTTTATTTGTAATTTTGATTTTTAGCCATGTTTTTTATAGTGGCTAAAAAAATTAAAAATTAATAAATTAAAAAGTACAAAAATTAGTAAGATTAATAAAATTTGTTCACATAATTTAATATATGTAGTCACACATAATCTTAGTTATAGTAAAATATCGGACATGTAAAATATTTGGCATTCAACACATACGTATATATTACAAAAATATTTTTCAAAAGTTACGGTGATAAAATTGGCTAAATATTATGCAAACGGCTATTATACAAGAAGTAAAAGTATATTCGAGAGTAAAAAATACGACTTATTTTGATATTATGTTCATATAAATTATGTTTTTTATGTAATATATATAATAAAAAAACTATTATTTAAAACTATTCATTAAACTATTTAATTTGTAATCATCATATAAATTATATATAATTATTTATATAGTTACTAATATTTTTATGAAGTATTACAAATTTTTTATTGATGTGATATTCAATTTATAATTATCATAAATTTTGATATATTATACCAATAAATATTTTTATATATTATAAATTTTGAAACTAATTAAATAAATTTTCATAAAATGAAAGTATTATTTTATCAAGTATTATATAGAATATGGCATATTAAACATTTTTATATTAAAAGCTATGAATATTATTCGTTAAGCATAGAATATGTATGAAAAACAAAAGTATTTTCAATTATTTCTATGTCTGAGTACTACATAAGTAGTATAGTACGTGTTTTTAACTAGCAAAGCTCTTATAATTATCTGACTTTATTTAATTAATTAACTAATTAAAAGAATTAAAATTAATTAATGGAGGTAGAAAACAAATAAGAATAATAAAACGTCAAAACTATCAACAAAATAGCCCCTGCTTGGAGAATTATACACGAGGTTGGGAGTTCAAATCTCTCTAACGACAAAGGAAAAAAATTCTAATCGGGTCGACGCACGAGTCAGGGTTCGGCGCGCGGGTTGGGTCTTCTTCGCTTAGCTTTTTTGTAACGAAAAATGTAATTCGTTACAAATAGATTTGTTTTTTGTAACAAAAACAAAAAAAATCGTTACAAAAACTTTTAGCGACAGACTTTATGGGACGAACTTTAGTAACGAAAATATTTATTACCAAAAGTTATAGTGACAAAAAACAGACTTCTTGTAACGAAATCTTTTGTTACAACAGGTCATTTTTTTTTATAGTGAGCGTATCAATCTCCGCCATGTGATTGACCAAAGAGACCCAGCATCATTTTGGTGCTAGAGGAAGGCCTCTTAATCTTGTCTAAGAGGTGATTTCTCAGAGAAAGACAATGGTAAACCCACAACAAACACACATCTCTGTGGCCCTTTTGGATAGGGATAACAGCGATCCTCTGCAGGTTTCCCAAGGGGCCGGAGAAGAGAACATCAATGTTACAAATAAAGGCAAAGGACACAACATCCTTTTGCCTTCGGCTGGACCCAGCCTAGGGCCTTCCAATGCCCATCCGCTGGCCGCAGCAGTCGAGACTCAATAGGTGGAGCAAACGGTCACTCTCCCCATCAGTTGAGTTTGGTTATTGTTGGGGGCGTGCGATGATCAAACCCTCATACACCTATTGTTCGGTACGTTGTCCACATCACCCAACGAGATGAACACTCCAGCTCTCTTCCGCAAGAACGAGAACCCCACTTTGTTGCAAAGCTATTTTCTCTCGCAAGAGAGCCATCGGTACACCCATAAAGAGGACGTGGCTGAATCAGGCAATAGCACCCCACCATGCCTAACGGCGAAGGAACATCCACGAGTCCCCAGCCAGATCTAGAGCTAACGATCGCCGCACGCTCTGACTGAGGGATGGGAGAGAGGACGAGATGGCCCGGGCGTGCTGCCAAGTTAGTGAACTTCACACTGAAATAGAGCATCTTTCCAGGCACAGTGGAAGGGAGAAAGAAGTTCAAGGCGCCAACACGCGCGGTTTGCCGTCATACAATCCCAAGTTAGAGCGATCACCTTTCATCTTGGAAATTGTTGAGTCGCATTTAGCCCCTGAAAAGCGTATACCCACTAGTTTGCCTAGGTATGAAGGTACCACGGATCCAAATGAACACCTTAGTCACTATGAGGACGTTGTTGGTGTTGCGACCAATAATTTGAATGTGTGGGCCCGTTTGTTCTCTACTACTCTACAAGGGATAGCTTTATCCTAGTTCAAGAAGTTGGAGCTTAGAATGAGAAATTAGCCGATTGCTTTCTCAACCATTTGTGGCCAAGGTATCTACCAAGCTATCCCACACACACCTTTATGGGGTCATACAGAAGGAGGGAGAAACCCTCCAAGCATTCATGGAAAGTTTCAACAAGCAGCTCTTCAAGGTAGAGAAAACGAGTTTTGAGTTCGTTCAGCATGCACTTTATCAAGCACTGAGGAATGAAAATTGTGCGACAGCCATCATCATGTAGGCACCCTGAACCATTGTCGGGATCCAACACCTCATTTCAAAAGACATGGAGGTGGAGGAACTCAACTTGGTCAAGTATTCGCTTGCGCCAAAAAGTGTAGGGGAAAGCAAGCCACCTTGAGAGGAGAAGTCGAGAGGCAAAGAGAAGAAAGAGCCCCATTCGAGGAAGTACAAAGATTATGTTGCCCTCACAAAGTCACCGGAGAAAATATTCTCTCTTCTCCAGAGCCACATGTTTCCAACGCCTAAGAGGATTCCCTAGGGGAAGAGAGCAAAGAAGAGTGGGAAAGTATTGAGCCTAACACAAACAATACAGGTATAACACTAAAGGTTGCTACAACCTGCAAGACGAAATCAAGGCTCTGATTCGTGGAGGGAAGATCAATAAGTATGTGAAAAAGTTGGAGCACTACGATTCCCAAGAATCTCCTGTCCATCGCAAGAGGTCAAGATCCCCCAGGGGGCAAGTTTTCCCGAGGGATCAGGATTCCTCAAAGAGGGCCGGCAAGAGGCCCATGAATGACAACCGATCCACTAAAGGAGTGATCCATATGATCACTGGAGGGCCCGCAGGGGGAGATACTAAGTCATCTAGGAAGAGAATGGGCAGGAAGCTTCAGTATGATTTATTTGCCCTCGAAGAACCTGAAAGACCCCAGCAGATCAATGTTATAGAGGGATGCGCCATCGAGTTCAGTGAAAGCGATAAAGTCCCCATCTAGAATCTTGAAGGGCTGATCGAGCAACCGAATTATCTAATAGTGGTAACAATCGACATGGCCAACTTCTCTATCACATAGACTTTGATTGATAATGGTAGCTCCGCTAATGTCCTATTTTACTCCACCTTGAAAAAGATAGACATGGGTAAGGTGGATTTGGAGCCGGTTCGAACTTCGTTGATTGGCTTTGGGGGATCCCAAATTAGCCCCATTGGCTATATTAAACTACCAACGTCCCTCTGAAAGGAGCCAACAAGGAGGACCCTGATGATTAACTATTTGGTGGTTGATGCCCCATGTGCTTGCAACATGATCTTCGGGCACCATGCCCTCAATATGTTCCAAGTGGTGGTGCCAACCTATCACCTTAATATGAAGTTTACCACTGATGCTGGGGTTGGGCAGGTCCAATGTGATGTAGTTGGCGCATGGACTTGTTATTCCATATCCCTTGGGGTGAAGCCTAGGTCCAAGAAGAGATGGTTCCCCAAAGTAGGCTCCGATAGTAACTCCGATGAACCAGTAGGGATGTCCTCGACGCGAAGGAAAGTCAAGGACAACAGAGTCAAACCCACTGGGAAGTTTGTAAATGTTGAGCTAGGACCAGGGAACCCGGAGAAGACCATGAGGATCGACTCGTAGATGGAGAAAACGAATGAAGTAATGCTTATTTAATTCCTCCAGGGGAACCGGGATGTGTTTGCTTGGCAACCATCAGACTTATCGGGGATTGACCTGGATGTGATTATGCACTGGATGAACATGGATCCCACCTTCAAGCCAATCAAGCAAAAGAGTCTTTGGGGCTGAGCGGAACAAAATCACAGAAGAAGAGGTGAACAAGTTGTTGAAGGCAGCTTACATAGTGCCTATTCAATTCTCAAAATGGCTATGTAATATGGTGGTAGTTCCCAAGAGGCAGAACAAATGGAGAATGTGCAATGACTTCACAGATTTCAATAAAGCGTGCCCGAAAGATACATATTCACTCCCCCGAATTGATTAGCTTGTCGATTCGATTGCTGGATGTGAGATTTTGAGCATGATGGATGCCTACCAAGGGTGCTACCAGATTTTCATGGCCCCAGAAGACCAAGCCAAAACCAAGTTCATGATAGATATGGGGGTTTATTGCTTCCTAGTCAAGCCTTTCGGCCTCAAAAATGCCGGGGCAACATACCAGAGGTTAGTGAACCTCATCTTTAAAAAACTAATCGGGAACACCATGGAGGTGTATGTGGACGATATGATCGTCAAGAGTATTGAGGAGAAGGACGACCTGGAGCATTTGAAGAGGGTTTTTTGGATGCTAAGGGAATATGGTCTGAAGCTTAACCCATCGAAAAGTACATTTGGAGTTCAAGGCGGTAAATTTTTAGGTTTTATGGTTAGCGAGAGGAGGATCGAAGCTAACCTTGAAAAAATCGAGGCATTGCAGAAGATCGGGACCCCAAAATCAGTGAAGGATGTCCAAAAATTGTGTGGCCGAATTGTCTCTCTCAACAGATTCATTTCCCAGTCAGCGGACAGAAACCTTCCTTTTTTTAAGAAGCTGAGGAAAGTCTCGGAGTTCAAGCTGACTCTTGAATGCGAACAAGCTCCATAAGAGCTAAAAGAGTATCTCTCGAAGCCCCCATTGCTGGCCAAACCCAACCCAGGTGAGACACTATATATATACTTAGCAGTGTCCCCTGAGGCCATCAGTTTGATAATCGTGGCCATCAGAGAAAGAAAGCAGCACCCCGTATATTACCTCAATAAGATCTTACAAGGGGCAGAAAAGAATTACCTCGAGATAGAGAAATTTACCCTGGCCCTCGTGCATTTTACGAGAAAGTTAAGGCAATATTTCCAATCGCATTTGATAGTTGTGATCACGGATCAGCTGCTTTGGCAAGTCCTCTCAAAGCCGGATGCATTGGGCAAATTGATCAAATGGGCGATAGAGCTGGGGGAGTTTGATATTTCTTATCAACCAAGGGCAGCCATTCAGGCGCAAATTTTAACAGATTTCTTGCTCGAAAGAGTGGAGCTGCTTGAAAAAGACCCCGCACCAAAATTATTATATATAGAATTAATCAATAATTAGTCAATCGCATAATATCTGATAATTGGCAGCTTCTCTTAAACATTGACTAACTATTTGATGAAAAGTTCATTTACATTATAATTGACCTTAGTCAGAACAAACTCAATTGAGACTTTTTTTTTTCATCTCAATTTGAGACACGTGCAAGGAAATAGGAATGTTACTCTTAAAACTCTTTATTACTAAATAGAAGTTTCACAAAAAAAAAAAAAAAAAAAAAAAGGGAGATTAACACCTCCAAAATCCAACCACTACCCAATTTCAATACTAACACAACGTCGTAAGGGTCAAGTTTGGAGGCGAGGCCCCTCAACTTACACGTTTGCACTTGATATTTTGGGGCATATAGTGTAACATAGAAGTTTCAAGAACTGAAAATTTGAAGTGTAGAAAGAATAATACCTATATATTATGTCACTGCAATCGATAATGGAGCTATATACAGCTTAGAGAATGTATATATATCCCTTGACTTTAAAATTATCTCATATATACATTTATCATTAAATTGAGTGATTCCTGAATTATCTTTGGCACATTCCCTTGAATTTTTACATTTTTAGTTTCACTTTGTAAGTCTGCAATTTCATGTTACTGCAGTTTACATATTATGTTACTACAATCGGTGGCAGAGCTACATATAGCTTAGGGGATGTATGTGCATCATTTGACTTTAAAATTATCTTATATATACATAATACATATATCATTAAATTGAGTGATCCACTAATTATCATTGGTCCGCCCCCTTGATTTTTTACAGTTTTATTTTCACTTTGTAAGTTTGCAATTTCATGTTGTTTGTCTGCAAAAACAATCCCTCGCTACCAACGAGGTGAATAGGAATGGCGTGGTACTTAAGCAATTGGTGTACACGGTGTGTAAGGATGTGTGTGGGACGTGTCAATATATTTGGTTAAAACACACAAACATAAATGAAGCAAATACGGGGTGAAATCAATATAAAATGCGTCACAAACTAAAAATTTTATCAAACAATGTAACGAAGTGAACAAAACTTCCACCTCTGAGGTTCCAATGGCTTGCAAGGCCGCAGGATTTTGTATACTACATGCCAATCGAATAGAGAAGATATCTTATAATGAGCTAAACCTAGCTTAATCGCAGCGAGATGAAGGTCAATTTTAATCCTAACAAACTAAACAAAAGTCAGCCCAAGTTGACACTTTGGGAAGTGAGAGGAAAATAAGTCACAAGGAGATGTGGTGTGAAGTGTTGACTTTCTTGTTGCTCCATTCGCCTTTTCATAGTGCAAGCTTGCAACCATCCCGACTTTTTTTATAGTGTTCCTCCAACAAAAGTGGAAGCCTAATCACGAGTTTGTTGGCTACCCCTTTCGGCTGTTGCCCATTCCGTATTAGATGCTTCAATTTGAACTTCAAATCTTGTGATCTTATCTTACTTATCAATATATTCTATATCGACTACACTATGGGAAATTTTTACCTGCCTCAGGTTCGACCACACCGAAACTAATCACGTAGTGAATGTTTTATACTTGTCATGTAATTGATATACAGTTTAGAGAAATAACTAATCACATGACAAGTGTATTAACACTTATTACATAATTGGTTGAGTGAGACTATACCGAACTTTGGCAAGAATTTTCTCCATACTATTGCGGCATTGCCCAGTATTTCTTATCTATTTCAATCTTCTTATCTATTTCAATCTTATGCCCATCAGGCCGCAGGCCAACAGCCCGACTCGAGCCCCTTACCTGGGCAGTTTGAGTTTTTGTTCCGCTACAGGTGGCCATGGCCCTTGCTGCCAATGAGCCATTCTTTATTTTTGGGAAAAATCACTTTTAGACCCAAACACACATAATTGTGTTAATTTTCTAATGATGGAGCAATTCATGATCAATTACGGTGGAAATGTAACAATTATAGAATAAAGCCAGACTTTATTAACTAATAATATTAATTACAATTGGAGATAATCAAGTTATTTCGACTCACTAGCTACGCATAAGTCAAATATTATAGAAAATCGGGAAAGGAAAATGTACCCAAGTCTTTTATGAACACTAAATGTCCGGTCAATATTGATATATTTTCTTGAACAGGCAATATAGAGGACCAAACAGTTAAAAATTATATCATATTTTGCATGTTGATTCATGTTATAACTGAACTGATAATATAACACAATTTGAATCGTTTGGCACATACATAGGATCCAAATTGAGTGCACAGTAAATTTCCCGTGTCTCGAACAAACTAAAAATCGAGACGCCATCAATCAATGTTGTTTTTGTGTTTCCCTTTACAACCTTACGAATATCACGATCTCTCTTTATTGTTGGCACTTGTTCTTCATCAGCACCACAACATATATTGTCACACTTAGGGCACGCAAGGCTGTTGGACGCAAAAACCTCACAAAACGTAACCTTACATTGGACCACGGGGCGGCCCCGAAAAAGTATCCAATAAATGCACACGAGTTCTTTGCCAGAACTCATGACTCTGTCCACTTTTGCGGCAATGCTTAATTCATGTCGAGTGAAGCGTCAGCGATATATCAATATATCGTATTAGCTTCCACAAGTGAATATTTCCCTCAACCTAGTTCACTATGCTAGCAGTATCATTGAGATGTAAAAGAAGCACAATCAATATTCAGAATGTCAACTTTATTTAAGTTTAAGTTGGGTTCAAGAGAAACGACATAGTCGACAGATTCATCGATCAAACTACGCTAACTACAGAGGGATCATACAAAAGCCACAGATAGCTAAAAATCTCTCTAGAAGGCCGATACTCGATCTTCCCTATTCAAGGAAAGCACAAAAGTGTATCTCCTGTCATGCAATGGAAGATCAAAGCTTCCGAACCTTTTCATTTTTCGTAAAAAAAAGTACGATGATACATTGACACCATAGACATACCTTGCCTTCCTAGACATGTCTTTTCAAGTCCTCGTTCTCTTTGGACAAGATGTCGATACTCGATTGAAGAATGTTGATCATTGCTTGTGCTCTCATCACTTCAATCTTCAAGGTCTCCCTCTCCATGGAAACATTCAATATCTCATTCTCTAAGTTGCTTATGAATTTCAAGTAACCGGGAGGCACGGATTTCTCTAGGTTGGAAGAATCAAAGGTAAGTGAATTTACTTGGTTATTATTTTCTTTCGGCTCTAAGGGCTCTAGTAAAGGGAATTCCAACAGGGCAGGTGAAAAATTTGTCGTCGTCATCATAGTAGGAGGATCTTGGCTTGTGGTGGTGGAATCTTCGGACCCATTTGCAGGGCCAGAGTTGGGGTCGTCATGCTTTGATCGTTTGCTGGTTTGAACTAAAGAAAGGGGCTCAGGGTCGTCTTCAGATCTCTCCCTCTTGCACATGAACGGGAGTTTGTGGGGCCCGACTGGATTGTCAATCTGAGGAGGAGCCATGCTGAGAGGTGGTGTATCCTGTTACAAAATATAATATGTCAAAATTCTCTCCATGTAGATTCACATCATGGAAGAAAGATTCAAGATATCATGTTTGATATCACATGAGAATGTGACCCAAGAATGGTGTTTTTTATAGAACATAGAAGACAGTAAAGTAGTTTTTATTTTATCATCCACCCCCACTCCACCGCCCGCCCGCCCCCAAAACCCTAACAACAAAAACACACGCGCGCGTAATTTCTTTATCGTCTTCTTACTAGATCAAGGTACTAAACTCAGTGTTCCTTAAGTGGAGAAAGACCTGTAAACAATTCATTCAGTTTAGACACGATATTTTCATTGCACAAAATCATCAGATATTTCATAGACTAAATTAAGCTCATATAACAGCTTATATTTATCAACCACAAAATTTCACAAGAGACATACACCCTGACAATTAAGAGATACACATGAGCGCCCCCCCCCCCCCCCCACACAAACACGCATACATAAACACAAAAGCCCGGCCCCAACAAACAACATCTACAAAGAAACAACCACTAAAATAAAATGAAAACTGGGATATAGTTCAGGTAAGAGTAGTAAAATGAATTAATTTTATCATCTTAATGGCTACACCATGCACTTTCACAAGTTTCAACTCTTGGCAAAGAAGAATGAAAATTTAAAGACAGGAGATTGTTCTACTCAAACCCCTATGAAGCAATTGTCTTCAAAAGCAAATGGTGCAATCGTGCTAGGAAGATTCCACAAGTATTACGTGTATGGTTAGGAGCACATATGCTTCTCCTCTACAGTTAGCAAAAATACATTTGTTACCAAGTTCGTGCTCTATAAAACTCAACAACCAACTGGTCACACCATAAGCCAGAAAGCCCATTGGACATGAGATCGCCTGCAAATCCACACTGCGCAACTTGAAAGTGGGCTTTGAACAACTTGTCTAAAAAGAATATCCAATTGCTGCACAAAAGTTCTTTAGTAGAAACTCATAAAGTGTACTTTTTCGATACTTATTCCAATTGGAACAGGGTATTACAATGGTCCAATACAGCTTGGTTAGATAGCAAAGACAGATCTCAAAATGTGTTCCACGTATGAAACAGGCATCACGAAAACATCCATCCCACTTTATTGGAGAAAAGAAGGATTTTGGTAAGGAAAGGAAAAGAAACAATACAAAAACTTTTTTTTTTTTTGGTTGTTTGGGCGCTGGGGAAAACATTAGGGAAAAGAAAAGTTGAGGTAATACAAAACATAGTTGGGGAAACTCCATTTCCTCACCAAAAGTTTGAGGAAAGTAAAAGAGGAAGACTATTTGGTTCTCTCTCCATGTCCAACACATTCGTCATTTCCGTTCTGTTCGTCCATTTTCGCATTGTTTCTTAAGACAGCCAAACACCCTTGAAAATTTTATATTTCTTGATTCTTTTTCTTTTCCTTTTCCCCAGTATTTTTCCGTCCTATCAAAGTCCTTAAATGAAAAAGAATGTTTACTGATCCCGTCAGTTACATTTATCAAGACGAAAATGGGCACACAAATCATAAACAAACTGCATAAGTAAAAGATGATAACCCGAAGGAATTAAAAACTGATTGTATCAGCAAGAAAACATTTAGTTAGATGACGAACCCGATCAAGATCGGTGCAGTCAGCTCGTGCTTCATCACCATTAGCCACATCATCATCCCCATCTCCTCCAGGCACCACCAGCCCTGCATCTTCATCCCACTCCTCTTCAACAAAAGGGGCATATCGGTCCCCATTGGGTGGCCCTAGACCACTTTTTTGAAAGATTCTACAGAGCACAAATGCATCCTTTTTCCTCACAAAACAACAATGAGGAATTTCACTTTGAGATACACAATTTCCCCACAAACTTTTTGAAAGAAGATAAAATAAAGCACTTAACAGAAAATTAAAAGACCAAAATCCACACCTGTGAAACTCCAGCCCTTTCTAATTCTGAATCACAAAGCCTATACTCGTGCATCACCCAATTCGTTCTCTTGCCATCGGGAGCTCGCCCGCTATGGAAAACGAGGGTCTTTTTCATTCCTATCGTTTGGTTCTTGTGACGGACAGCTCTATCCTTCCCAGTAGCTTTCCAATATCCCTTCCCGGTGGCGCGGTTGAGGCGGGACCCATTGCCATACTTTCTGTCCACAGGGCTGAAGAAGTACCACTCGAGATCTCTACTCTTCAGGGATGAATAATCTTTTGAAAGAGAGAGAGAACATCATAAGGCAACAATTAGCAAATAGGAAAAGCACAGACAGTAAACAAAAACAATAAAAGATAGCATTTAGAAGCGAACGCGTATGAAGCCGACTGCAAATGAAGAAGTCATTCCATCAGACATATGCAAATCCACATCAAACCCCCTCCCCACCACACCACCGCACACCCACCGAACAATATGCATTCCCGAATATAAGACAGGCATCCATATCTGTGTCCATCTGTTAAATACAAACAGTCTAAATGAAGTTTCCACTGGATTCTCACCTTCACCATATCCAGCTTATAAAAATCTTATCTTTAACCTTATTATACCCAAAAAAATCCATTTTCTTGCACTTCATAGCTTTTTACTCCATCAAGGCTAGATTGAGGATTTCATTTCTTACAAGTCAGAAATGAAATTATCACTGATAAATTCACACATATATATCAGCACATCAAACCAAATTTACATATACATAAAATAAGGCTATACCAGAAAACCTCAAGACAAAAATTAAAAAAAGCTGAATTTCAAATAAAAACCATAAAAGGGACTAAAAAAATCGAAAAAACCCACATCAATCAACCAAAAATTAAAGTAAATCATCCCACGCAACAATAAATTTTCATTTTAAGAATGTAAAAAGATTATATCTTTACATACCAGCAAGCTCCCAAGGCTCAGATTTGTACACATCGATTTCAGTAACAGCCTGAAACCGAAACGGCTTGCCACAAGCTTTCCTCCTCAAATAGTACCTCACCAACTCCTCATCAGTCGGATGAAACCTGAACCCGGGTGCCAGAGAAGTCGGCGGCGGCGCCCCCAACCCCGCTGGCGGCGCCGCCGTACCCACCGCCGTCGCCACCACCTCCTGCCCCATTTCTACACCCAAATTAACACAATCACTCCAAACCCACCCAAAAACCCCACACGAGTTTTTATGCTTCTCAGTAAATTCAACACATCAACATAAATCCCAGATGTACAAAACCCATGAACAAGTAACAACAACAAAAGGTGGGTAAAATGGAAGATTAGAAGGCAAGCAAAAGCAGTGAAATGAACTGAAAAATGGGGGATTTTATTGATGAACTGAAATGGGATTTGGTTTTTGCCCGTGAGTTAAGAAATGTGGTGGGGGGGGGTGAGGTGGGGTGGTGGGTGTGGTGTGCGGTATGGATACTTGCTTGACACGGAAATCGAAAATCAATTGAAAGAAAAGGGTGAAGGGTGAGCAGTGTGTTGGCTTAGCTGTTTCTCATTGTTTTGTTGTTCCTTTTCGCTGATAATTATCTTTGATGAGTTTTTGGGCTATAAATTACTCTTTTTTGCTTACTTTTGGAAGAAGCCTCTAATCTGCCAACCCTCTCTCTCTCTCTCTCTCCCTCTCAGATTTTTGGCTGGCTATATGCTTCTCCTCGAGGATAACGACTTCCATTTTTATTTTGTTTTCATTTAAAGTTTAACTTTCATTATATTTATTTTATTTTTTTGACTATTTGTTAATAATTATTTTATTTTTAGAATACATATAACAATCCATTCCACATCGAATATGTATTGCCAGATCGAATACTTATAAATTTAGACTAAAAGTTTTAATTATAATTCATTAAATATCGCAACAATTATTTTATTTTCAGAATATATATAACAATTCAATTCGTCCCACGTCGAATAAGAATTTTTTTTTTTTTTTTGGTTGGGAGTACCAAACCAAAAAACAAGAATTATTATAAGAATTATATAACAATTCTCTTTTTTTATTAAATAAGAATTATAAGATGGAGTACCTCGTCTATTTAGGCTAAAAATTTTAATTAAATCTATTAAATGTCTTATGACCGAAAGATAAAATCTGTCGTCTAATGGGTTTGTGAGTTTTTACATGACATTCCATATATTTGTAGATATTTAGGATTTGAATTTTTTTTATTTCTCTTTATTGTTCAAATAAAATGATTGTGTTTTCTATATATATATATATATATATGTGTGTGTGTGTGAAATTAGTTTTTTTCCCCTTTATTGTTCAAATAAAATTGTTGTGTTTCCTATATATGTGAAATTGGTTTTTCTAGATTTTATATTTATTTCTTCTAAGATTTGTGGTAATATCCATTCTAAGTAGGAACCTTTGATTTACTTTTAATTTTTGGGATAAGATTTAGAATTTTTTTTGGCTATTATGGTGAATAAATTACGAGAAAGGGCAAAAAAAAAATTAATCATATTGAGGTTTACTAAAATAAGTTTTGATCTATAGTACATGAAATATACCATCATATATAAAAAGGAACGGTGTTTCTTGAAATGAATTACATGAAATATGCCACCCAATCTAAGAAATAAAGGAAATTACTTAAAAAATATATATATACCTTTTTTTCTCTTTCTTATTTAGAATAATCATAATTTATTTTTATTCAACTACCGTTTTATTTTATTTTTGACGGGAAAGACTTCAGGAATGACATTCCTTGATCCATTAATTATTCTGCTTGTAATTTATCTTGGCACGATTCATGATGAATGCAGCTCAGGTAGGGATGTAAACGAATCGAGCCGGCTCGACAAAGGTTCGAGCTCGAATTCGAATAATTCGAGCCGAGCTCGAGCCAAATTACTCTTGTTCGGCTCGCGAGCCTTGATTTTTTTAATATTTATTTTTATATTTATATAATTATATATATAATTATAAATAATATAGTGATTTTCGAACTCGAGCTCGAGCCTACAGCTCAAACATAATAAAATATTTGAAAATATTTAAGCTCGAGTTCGAGCCTATATTTTACTCACAAATTCGAGCCAAACGAGCCGAGCCGAGCCGAGCTCGAGCCTGTTTTTTTCTGGCTCGTCGGGCTCGAGCTCGAGCCTGAAAAAAAGGTCAAGGCTCGGCTCGGCTCGGTTCATTTACATCCCTAAGCTCGGGGCCGAGGAGCCCCAAATATCAATACTAGCTAATTTACAAGAGAAAAAGAAATCCAAGTTATGCGCTACTTGGGTTTATTAACTATTGTATTTCTACCTATCTCTATCATATATTGGAATGCAAATGAATCGAGCCTGATGAGCCGGCTCGACAAGGGTTCCAGCTCGAATTCGAATAATTCGAGCCGAGCTTGTATAAGTTTTGAGTCGAGCTCGAGCCAAGTATTTTTTGTTCGTGGACTCATGAGCCGGCTCGCGAACTTTTATTTTTTTAACATTTATTTTTATATAGTTATATATATAATCATAAATAATATATTAATTTTCGAACTCGAGCTTGCACCTCAAACATAATAAAATAATTGTAAATATTTAAACTCAAGCTCGAGTCCGAACCTATAATTTATTCATAAATTCAAGCCAAACGAGCCGAGCTGAGCCGAGTCGAGCTCTAACTTGACTCGAGCCTGAGCTCGAGCTTGTTTTTTCCTAACTAGTCGGGCTCAAGCTTGAGCCTGAAAAAAAGGCCAAGGCTCGGCTCAATTCGACTCGACTTGTTTGCATCCCTAGTCATATACTTGAATACAAACCCAAAATAATAATAATAATAATAACTCTAATTTTTATTTCTTTTAATCCTTAAAAAAATTTATATCCATATACACACGTCATATATTAGTGAGCAGTCAAAACTTTAAAATGAGAAAAAAAATCTTGTTATAAAAAAAAATTGCAGAATATTTTTTTAATTTCAGATGAAACTACGTAGTTTTTTTTAAAAATTTTAATTGCTCACTGATATACGTAATATATGTTAATAAGTAACATAAAAGATGTTATATAAAAACATAACAAAAGGTCCAAACTGCTATTAAATTCACCCTCAGTAATGATAAGGAAAATGAAATCCCTTAGGCTTCGTTTGGTAGGGTGGAAAATGGGAGGAAGGGGAGGGGAAGGAAGGAAATTGAAAAGCAAATGTATATTTTCCCTTGTTTGGTTGTGGGGGGAAAGGGGAAAGAAAGAAATTGAGAATGAAAAAATAAGCATGGGGCCCACTGATTTTTTTTCCACCCAAAATCGGACGGAAAATGAGAGGAAAATAACACAAGGATCTCTATAAAATTATATTTCCAAAATTGCCCATATATATAAATATGTGTTTAAATAATATTACATCTTCTACTAGCATAAATCCTTACATGTTTTTTAAATAGCAAATATGATGTGTGCATTTGTATAATACATTAAAAATGTATTTCACATATTTATTTATTTATTTTATTTTCATTAAATTTTCTACGACATAATTATATTTATAATTTAATTATATTTATAATTATATAAGATTGTGGTTGTCGTTTGACACAATGTAAACAAATATTTCATTATATTAATTTATATATTTTATTTACATTATACTTTACATTATTTAGTTTAATTTTATTAATCTATTTTAATACATAAATTTATAAACATAATTATGATTTATAATGATATAAAGATATAATTGTCATTTAATACATAAATTATTTTCTTTCCTTCCACTTTTCCATTCAAACAAACAAAAGAAAATAAATTCCATCTGTTTTCCTTTCAACCAAACATGCCTGTGGAAAATTAAAATTCATCCATTTTCTTTCCTCTCATTTTTTTTTTTCTCCCTATTTTCTTTCCTTTGCCAAACGCACTATTAAAGTTAGTGAAATTTTTATATGAAAGATTGTCACTTGATCGTCTTTCTTAGAAGCAGGAAAGCAAATTTGACCCTCTTCCATTTTTATTTTTTTATTTATTCCTTTGATATTGTTTTTCTTGAAACTTTAAAAAAGTTAAATTGATTAAGCAAGCAGCATTTCCTGACTTTCCTTGCAAAACAAACAAAACTTTACATTTTCCATGTGAGAATATGCACATAAATAATAGTGCCATCAGATTGCTTAAGCTATCTGCTACAGTTTTCTGAAAGGAAATCACTTTTGGCACATTATAGCTGCCCAAAAACCAAAATAGTTTCAACACACATCCAAACAGCACTTTTCAGTTTTGAGGGTCCAGAGTCACTTGCCTCCATGTGCAAGGATGGAGTTAGAAGAGGGGCTGGAGGGGATGTTTGTTTTAAATTCATATCGAGTTAAATTTTATATATTTTTTTATTTTTAGGAAATTTTAGTTTTCGTCCTCTTAAATAGTAGAAATACCTTTAACATTTTATAAAAATTTGATTTTCACTCCAACCAAATACAAATTTCTAGCTCCGTCTCTATCCATGTGACTACCCTCCCTAAAATTGAATTAATTTAACTGTATGAATTTTTAGATACGAAATATAATTTATTTATATTTAATGCGAATGACTATAAATATTGAGTTAAGTTTTTTGAATGTAAAATATCCGTCGAACTATCAAATGGTGATTATAACATAAAAAGCACCAGATAATACTTAGGGGGTGTTTGCAAATATTGAAAAAAATTATTTTTTGTATTTCTGCTGAATAGGAAAACAGACGTGTAGTGTTTTGTTTTGTTGTTTTTGCTTAAAAAAAATTAAAATAAATTAAACATTGAAAATACCTTTCAAAGTGCACTTTTCAACCTAGTTGTTTGTTTTTTTTATAATTCAATCATTGCTTTTTATTTTTTTCTTTCAAAATATTACCAACTTTTACTATTTTTTTTTTCAATTTATTCTACAACTTCAACTCTCCAAAGACAAATGTGTTTACAAACACATCCTAAACCACATAGTCATCGAATCATTCGATTCCTACTTTGTCTGGGTTTACCATTTAATGGAAAAAAAAAATATTCAACATAAGATTACGTCAAATTTTCATAGATGAAGTTGAAAATCATAAAATATTTTTGAGTTGGGAATTTTTTAAGCTTCATTATTGGTGTTTATTGTGATGATATCCATACTTTCAATCTTAGTTCGGATCCTCTATTGCATAATTGTATTACATCTTCTATTACACTCATCAATACACGCCACGTGTATTGATGAGCGATCGAGATAAGGAAAAAAAAATCTTTATATTTTTTCATATCATCATCTTTTCTTTTTCCTTATCTCGATCGCTCACCAATACACGTGGCATACTGGCATGTATTGATAAGTGTAATAGAATATGTAATACGATTATTCAATACATGATCCGAACTGCTTTCAATCTTTAATCCTTCTAAGTTTTTTCTTTGTTTTTCTCGCCTTTATTTTTTTCAACTCGAACTTTCATATCAAAATAGAATTTAATCTGAATAACAAATTAAAACTGTCCCTGTCAAATTAATTATTTTATTTTTTAATTTTCCTTCTCTCTACATAAATATGAAAAGATGGATTAATTAAGTAATAAAAGCATGTCACAACAACTAGTTGTCAAAATGCTAGAATTTTCAATTAATGGAGCAATAATAACTAGGAGAATTAGTGAATTAAGTGTGAACACCGAATCCGTTTAGTTTTGAGTCATGCATCATAATTAAAGTAGTTCCCCAAACTTTGTCCTAGGCAATAAAACCAATCACCAATACTTTGTCCTAGGCAATAAAACCAATCACCAATAATTTAGAAAAAAAAAACGCAATTTCAGAAAGCTAAAAGCATGCTACTTTAGCTTCCACAACAAAATGCGTGTTAATTATAGCCAATTTATTTCGAGCACGTTTGAATGAATTTTTTTTTTTTAAAAAGAAACAAATATTTTTTGAAACAAAAAAGGACACTTTAGTGAAAAAAAAAATGTTGGTTCGACTTTAAAAAAAAAAAAACAAAAGCAACAAAAAAAAAATCAAAAATGACTTTTTAGAAGCTACCCAAAATAATTTCAAATAAAAAACTCTAATATAAAAGACACAGTTCGAAAAAGTATTTTTTTAAAACCTATTCAAACGGGCCCTTACACATATTATACATATAATTTTGGATAATTTAATTGATTGTTTTGCAAAATATCCTACGTACGATCAGTTTATTACAAATCGTTTTATATTTTTATTTTTAATGGAAGAAACGTGATCGATCTTAAAATTCTTTGTCGTAATGAAATGTTTGATTTAAATTTAAATTTTTTTTTTTGCTACTATAGAGTTCTTTGTTACCGTAAAATATCCAATTCGAACCATATTTTTAAATAAATTTCGTCACGATTGTGCCGCTAAAATACATGTTACACTGAAATTTTCCTACCATAAAGATAAATAATTCACAAAATTTATATCATAATCAGGTTCAAATCTATGGCCTATCCTTAAATGGAATTGCTATTCAAATGAATTAAACTATCATCGTAATGGGGATTAAAATAAATTATTTAATATTGTTGTATGTCGAACCAAACATTTGTGTGGGGACATAAATAATTTAGCCTAAGATTCACGAAGTAATATTTTGCACTATTTTTTTATCCTGCTTTTTTGGTTTTCTTAGTGAAGATTGATTGCAAGTCACAAAATTATTCAAATTAAATTATTTAAGGTTGTGGTATGTCCAACCAACCATCTATGTGGGGACAGAAATAATAGTCTAAAATCCACAAATTCATATCCACACTATCTTTCTATTTAGGTATAATTGGTAAAAGTCCATAAAGTCTCTTTCGATTATAAAAAATAAAAAAATAAAAAAAATACTTCTTTATCTATTGAAATTATAATTACTCTTAAATTTATTAATTAAAAAAGTTGTTTTTTTTTTTTCGTAACTGGGACAACTAACAGTCGGTGTTATTCGTAACACGAAATCATATTTCAAGACCTATAGTAACAACTTTAACAAATATTAGGATTTCGTCCGACCAATCCGTTCTTTGTAACTTCAGAACGAGATAGACAAACGGTAGTGCGCAACATAACCTAACAATTGAAATCGAAAATCAACGTCGAATCCCGATTATCCAAAAAAAGGTAGAGTGAAGAGGATTTTTTATAATTGGAACAAATGTTACTATGATTTTAAGTAAAACCCCATTTATTTATTGGGTTTCTTGGTGAAGTGAAATTTGTAAGTGATAATTTTGTTCAAATACTGAAAAAGTAATGAGGGGTGGCATAAGAAAAGGACACATGCATGTGAGTCAACATGCAAGAAAACAAAATAAAATCCAATGGAAAAATAGTAAGATATATATATATATATATATGTGTGTGTGTGTGTGTAATAAAGTTATGAGTACAAGTAAAGCAATTCATTGCCCGTCCGTTAAGAAACCTCTTATGGGAATTGGAGGAGTCCTTTTTCTTCATACAATTCATTCATTAATAAAATTATATTTGCCCTTTGCCGTCTTGCATTAAATGATTACCAAATTATCTATATTTGTCACCAATCAACGAGGCCTTCTTGTTGATTTTTCTATGTCATCATCATTGTTTAGTGTGAACTATCGAAATATTTTTACTTCTTTTTCAAATTTTGATTCCTAATACTTCTTATGGATAAAAGTTTGTTTCTTCCAATATTGTCATTTTTATATTTCGCCTACTCATTAATACAAGTTCGCATATTTTACATTCTAAATTTTAAATTTTGTTGAAAAGTTCTTCGAAAATGTTTTAAAAGAAGAAAAAAAGCCCCTTTATTCATAATCAGCCTTGCTTTAGTCTTCCCATAGAACCCCAGAATCAATTTTTAAAAACAAGGGTCCCTAATATTTAATTTTACTTTAGAATTATCGTTACACCACCTTACTGACGTTGTTGGTATCGCCATCCAATTTATAATATTAACGCTGTTATCATCTTTTTTCCTCAATGCAGCTAAGATCATGTATTTGTCCTATCTAAGTTTATTGTCGAGTATATAATTTTGTTAGAATTTAATTTTAGGAGATAAAATGTAAAATTCGTGTAAATTAAACTACAATATAACAAAAATAAAATTGAGTAGGTGAATTACTATGATGCACGGACACGTCCAAAAATAACTCCGTGCAATGTCGGATACGTGTCAGATACGGACACGGCTCCGACACGGCAAAAATGTGTCCGAAAATTAAAAAAAAAAAAGTAGAAAAATTTTAGAAAATATGGTAAAAAATTGAGGTGTCTCCCCAACGAATTTTTCTATTAGAATGTAAATTTTAGGAAGAGAGTGAAAAATTCGCCTATATCACCTATTATAAAGTAGAATAAAATAAAGTTAAATAGGAAAAGTGCTAGAAAAATTAAGCATTATCACGTATTCACTTTATATCTAATTTATTTTCAATGTTTTGTACAAGCAAATATATGAAATTTATATTTTAGATATAAAACTGAAAATTCAATTTTTAGCCAACGACAGAGGTGGGGGTGCCAACAATTAATTAATTAATTATTTGCTTCTTTTAGTTAGTAAATTATAAGATTACAAAGATATTAATTTGTCTCAATAATTACAAAGATATTCTCCATATAATGATGAAATTATGATTATCACTTTTAGATTTTACTTTTATCTTACAAATAGCACTAACTGTTAGTTGTTTTAATAATAAAAAATTTGTCGAATCTAGTATCTATTAGTGTCGGGGAGCTAACTATAATTTTAACAAACTACGGGGAAGTTCAGGGTCTTTTAAATTTTAATTCCTATCCCTATTTCATAAGTTCCATTCAAATTTCAAAAAAATCTATGAATTACTAACGAGATACCTGCACAAAGCAACTTATACAAGAATTTTCCATATATAAAATAAAAAGTGGATAGATATTACAAGTAATCTTTCAATATCTTTGTTCCTTTTTCTTAATAATTTTAAATTGATGATTCGAGAATATAAAGCATATTTGAGGAGCAACGCATTGTAATGTGTGGCTGAGATTGCAACATTTGGTCTATGGATAAGGAATCGTATGGTCAACTATGACTGCCGTGGACGACAGTACGGTTCCGATGTACTCAGTAGAAATTTTAGTTCAATTTGAAAAGGTGTTCCCACTTATCCCCACTACATTATCACTTGCCTTGCCTTGCCTTGCCTTGCCTTTCCTTGGGCTAGTGGAACTATTAGGTCGGTTTTTTATGTCTTCTTCTTCAAAATCTAGTAAATTAATTTTGATCTTGCCCTCGAGGATCCACCCTGGAGGCATGTTGCATCAGGGTTCATACAGATCTCGCGAGTCTCTACTAAAAATGGAGGGTTGGCCTTGGGGAAACCAATCACATCAGATTTCATATCCCCAAGTGGCATCTAATTAAACGTAGGGCCAAGTTAGCTTGTACCGCATTTAACACACAACTATTTTAGATGTCTTGTTAAATTTGATATATTCACAACAGTTAATATGACAACCAAGTAGACGCTGATATGGATGTCTGTTGCTTAATTTGGTTAGAGATGTCTCATCATTTTATCCTGAAATAAAAGGGGTTTTCATTCTAAAGATATTCTACAGATGCCGCCCTCAACCTTTATTGTGGTAGGTAATCAAATCTCTCATGCTCTCATCGATATTATCCTATAACTTACTAAATTGAGCATCGAAAAGCTTTAATTGGAACACTCTAAACTAGCTCACATATGTTCCCATCTTGCAGGTCAAGAGAATTCCTTTCTTTCACATCTCATCCTTCCTTATAGCTGAACCTCTCCTTGATCTTGAGCCCTACGAAATCTAACCAATGTCGAATTCTATCGTAAAATTAATGATAGTTGAGTATATAAATGGGATGGTGGTTTTTTTTTGAAAAATAATTATAAGAATTTTTTCAGTATAAAATATATTTTAACAGCTTCTAATACCCCCCCCCCCCCCCGGGTTACTATATCAAATCCACAAAATGTACAATATTGAAAATCCCATTTTATACGTGAGAATAAAATGTTGATGAAACTTGACTTAATTGGTAAGGTTAAGGGTCCAATAAGAAATTGAGTTTGAGCTCCATTAAAACAATTTTCATTTTATTTTAATAGTAGTTTATTATGATAAATGTAGAAAAAAATCAACAGATTTTGTTAGGAAATAAATGGTAGGAGTTGCAATTTTTGATACGGTATGATAATCTGACACGATACAAATCAATAAATATTGTATGAATATCTCAAACTCAATTTAAGTATAAACAATGGAATTTCCTTGTTGGGTTATAGGTTGTTAGTTAAGGTAAATTATAGTTAAACCCCCATTGTTTTTCGATAATTGAATTTGACCCAAATTTAGCCAACAATTTCTGTAATGACTTGATTATACTTAAAAGGTTTAGTAAATCATTTTGTAAATTGTTGCAATATATTTGGTTAATAAATTTTGTGTTAGATGGCGATAAGAAGAACGTCTATCAAAGACATAGATGCAGTAATAAATTAATATAATTAAAATTTTGAATACCTTTCCTCAATGTACCTTTGATTCTCCTCACATTTTTAAGGAACATTTGCACCACTACCTTACTCGATCCATTTGGAATTTGTTGACGCGGACGTTGATTAGATTGAGAACCGAGGAGGAAATTGGTGGACAGTTATACCCTCCTGTGTTGGTGTATATAAATGATAGCAAGGGGTGTGTGCCTCTATTCCCATGCATTTATAGTGCAACCACCTTTTTTTTTTAAAAGGTTAATTGCATCGGCACCCTTTAAAAAATAAATAGAATTAAAAGCATTTAAATAAAAAAATCTAATTTGTTTTTCTTAGTTAATAAATTATTTTTAATTAATAACTAACTTAGTAATTATTTAGATACTAAAATTATTTCCTTGGTTTTGAGGGTACAAAATTCTTGTTAGAAACCCAATTATCGACCTCATCGGCTCGGGATTGCTAATCAGAGAACACACCCCTCTTTACCCCCCCCCCCCTCCTCTTTTGGACGAGCTGAAAAAAAGTGTTTCTCAAATGTTACTTTTTAGGGTAAAATTTTGTTTTTAAATCAAACAATTTTATATTTAGATATATTAGTTAAAAGTATTTTAAAGGGCGTTTTTATTTAAAGTTATTCTAGGATAGCTTTTAACAAAAGCCCTTTTCGGCTTTTTTTTCCTGGTTTTTTTTTTTTAGAATACCCATATAAACTCAATCTTTTTATCTTAAGTGTCTTTTTTTTCCAAAAAATAAGTGATTTTTTTTTTGAAAAAAAGCCATACAAATGGACTCTTTATAGGGTGGAGCTGTGTCGGTGGGGGCTGCTAGGTTTTGTGGTTGGACACCGAAAATTATTAGATAAAAGTAATTGTTTTAAGGGGTTCTTGTTTTGTACAATAATCTATAAACACTTTCAAACAATTGTTTATTAGAACAACGCACATAATGTATAATTTACATCAACACTAAGAGCAATAATAGCCAACTCTTATTTTTCTCCATATCACGCTGTATAATTTACATCAACACTAAGGGCAATAATAGTCAATTCTTAATTTTCATAATAGTCAATTCTTAATTTTCTCCACATCTCTTAATCTATGTTTTGACATCGAAAGCTTTTGTTTTATTTTTCCAGTCACACTTCTTCTCGAAGACTCTTAGGAGTAGTCCATTAGAAAAATAGATACCATCTTTTCTTACTTCCCAATATCATTGGCCATGAAGGCATTTGTCACCCCATCTGAAGTGGAAAACGTAAAGAGCTAGGGAAGCCAGTTAAGGAGACGAACATCATATTCATTAGTATTTTAACACACACAACAATTGCTTTATACAAAGTGAGATGTAAAAGGATATGTGATTGACCTCTTAAAAGTTATATTTATCGGGGTAAAAATAGTGCAGACATTAATTACCTACCAAAGTTGTGCGTATTTTGGTGATTTGAATTTGATTTGGGATATGATTCCGTTCAAAAGAAGCTTTTAAAACTTTATTTAAGAATTTAAATTGTATTTTAACTCCTTGATATTATGTCACATGTATTACAATACATAGCTTCATATTTAAGTTCACATGTTACGAAATAGTAATGCCTATTATGAATAATTGTTGTTACATATATTTAAATTTTCTTTCTTATGATTTTATTATAACCTTTTAACCTCCTACTTGTACCAGAAAAGGAGGACAATGAGATATCACTACTTTAGGACAATGACTTTTTCATGACTCCCAAAGGCCAGGCATTCTTGAAACTCTACATAATATGTATACATATATATGTATGTATGTATACTATAATGTACATATTATTCATCATTTCATTTTATTATATGAATAAAGGGTTTCATTAATCTACTAACTATATTTTCTCGTGATTTTGTAGGAACACAAATTCAAGTTTACAATAATTTAAAGTAGTGTTGAGTTTGTGTTAAGTTAATCTCTTTTGGATTTTGTTACATTAAAGTAGGGGGCGGCACATAAAATAATGGTAATTTGAATATAAATTTTGCCGAAACACTGTAATCTCACCAGAAAGATGAATTGGCTTTGATGTAGCACCGCTTTATATTCAACCAGTAGACCAATCTAGCAATTATTATCTTTGTGTGTAACAATAATATATTAATCTACTACTTTACATTATCTTTAAGAATTTAGCAATTATATATTAACATAAAATAAATAATTTTAACAACATGATTATCCCACAAAATATATCCAAAAATATAAAAATATTTAAATAAATATACTTAAATTCTTAGATGCAACATAATATTTATATTTATAATTAATATTCATGTACAAGTAAATTATGATGAAAATTTGTATATTATTAATGCCTCTGACATTTTGATTGTTTTGGCTATCTTCTTGATAAAAGTAGGACTTTAATTTGGAAATTAACCAATTAAGTTATTTTCTAACAACATTTAAAATATTGATATAAACAAATTATCTAAAATCAATACATGTAGGGACTAATTGTTGCAAAATTTTTGAAGTTAGAGACAATAATATTTATTATTAATACTTTAACAAATATTTGTATCTATTACTTTACCCAAAAGTGTTCAAAAATATTAGATAATGTAGTAGTTGATATTAAAATTTAACTTCATATAAATTAGATAACTTTTACCCAATAGTTTGTATTCAAATGACTAAATTATAATTTTAGAGTTTCTATATTATTTTAAGAGATTTCTTTTTAGTTTAATTGGTTTAGAATTAAAATCTTGTTACAAGTAGACTAGTAAACTAACAGTTAATTATCATTTTTCGTTTCTTTTTTAGAACGTGTATATCAACTAAAACTTTATCTTTTAGTATATTTTTTTCCACACTAAGGACTCTCGATTCAAACAACAACAATTCACTAATGGTTTTCTAACATTATTTTCAAGGGCAATAAGTTTTTAATCCAGTTTAATTTGGGCTGCTAAAATAACCAACTCCTATTGCAAATTATCACAAATGATCTGTAATTATATATTTTCGTTTTCTGATTTGCAGATTGGACACATTATTTTTCATCTAATGTTACTTTTTCCTTTTGTGTCAAATATTTTTGCCGATAAATCTCATTTTTAGTCTTACAATTTAGTCTGTTTTTCATTTTTACACCATTGATAATGAATTCAAAGATTTAGTTCATCATATCTCTCTCTCTCTCAAATTCGATCACTTTTTACCTTTTGTTTAGACTTTAATGCTAGGTGGGTAGCATGAACAAAATCGTAATTTAAGTATTGAGTTCTGAAAAAAAAAAAAAATTGTCCCAAATTTCTAATATTAGAATGGAGAATGACTGAATTTGAGGGGAAAAAAAACAAATAAATAAAAGACACGGGATTAAATTTAAGAATTGCTAATCAATGAGACTGAAAATGAACAAGTTTAATTAGTTAACTACGTATCTGAAAATTATATTTCCTTTTTATGTGGCTCTTACTCTCATGGTAACCTGATCACTTCTGGCGATTTAAAATTCTTTACTAAATCTCTCTCAAATTATTTCAAACGGAACAAATCTCGATACTTTAAAAAAAGAAGAAGAATTATTGATATCCCTTTTAAACGATTCAAATTTTTCCTTTTTTGATACATTAAACAACTCATATTACTGAATGGAGCTGGTGAAATTGGTCGTATTGAGCTAATGCCTACAAACAAAAGATTGTCATTGCAACTTGGAAAGTCGGAATTCTTGGTCGATATAAAGGGCCTTTCTCAGTCAAGATAACTACTCTTAAATTCGAGAGATCGGTTTTTGCGAATAATGTCATTTTGGCTAATTGGCTTCCTAGTGGGTGCTACTTTTCTAGACAGTATCCCTTATATTCGAAGTTAGGATTATGTAGACTGATATTTAAGTCTCAATAATGAATTCACCCCTTTTTTCATTTCATTTTTTTTTTTTAAATGTTAAGAGTGTGTGTTGGGTGTGGGGGGCGGGGGGGGGGGGGGGTGTGTGTGTGTGTGAAAAGATGTTACCCTTTTGATTGTTCAATAAAGAGATTGCGTCTACTAAATTATGTCTCAGCTCTTGGATGTTAGTTTGGATAAGTTGAGAATAATATATATGCATATATCTATCTTATCTATTTATACTATTAATAAAGTATATAAACTGGGAAAAATTACACTGATCACCCCCGAGGTTGGCTAATTTACGAAAAATCTCGTATTTTTTCAAAAATTACCAAAAATCCCCTAAGGTTATATCCATATTACAAACTTATTTGAATTTTCGAAAATACCCCTTTCCTTTTTTTGGGTGATTTACACTGACCAACCTGAGATTAGGCTAATTTACGAGAAACCCCCTGTGATTTCAAAAATTACCAAAAATTCCTTGAGGTTATACTAATATTATAACTAGCACCTACTTAGGTTGATTTATCAACAATATTAATTCTTTTTTTTCCCTCTATAATATTGTTATCATAAAATTTTCATGTAATAGATTTAGAAAAAAAATGTGATTACTTATTCAAATAAATATTTCGAATTTAATGTTATGAATTTATACTAAATATACGTAATATGTGCTAAATTTATGTTTGAGAAAAATATAATTATATGCATCGTATATATCTATTATGTGAAATGAGAAATATAAACATTGATTGAAATACAAAATTAAAATTAAATAATGCACTTGAAAACTTTATTTAGCTTGAGGACTCTAACTCATTTCTCTTAAAATTTACTCCGAATTAGCGATAATATAACATACTTGATGTGTTGGTAGATACCTTTAATGCATTAAATTCAGAATATTTATTTGAATAAATAATCACATTTTTTTTCCAAATCTATTATATGAAAATTTTATGATAAAAATATTACAGAGGGAAAAAAAAAAGATTTAATATTATTGATAAGTCAATCTAATTAGGTGCTAGTTGTAATATTGATATAACCTCGGGGGGTTTTTGGTAATTTTTGAAACCACAAGGGGTTTCTCCTAAATTAACCCAATCTCAGGGTGGTCAGTGTAAATCACCCAAAAAAAGGGAAGGGGTATTTTTTGAAAATTCAAATAAGTTTGTAATATGGATATAACCTTAGGGGGTTTTTGGTAATTTTTGAAAAAGTAGGGGTTTTTCGTAAATTAACCAAACCTCAAGGGTAGTCAGTGTAATTCGCCTATAAACAGTCTAATAACTATTCTAGTGTATTTGGTGTTTCCCCCGGTAACATTTTTTCATGAGTTAAATTCATAAAACCCCCTATATTTAGTCTAATTAGCATAAAAACTCATGTATTATAAAAATTTGTCATAAAACCTCATAGTTTTTAAAATTAGTACATCGCTCCTTGGGGTCATTTTTTTTTGAAAATTTTAGCACGAATCACCAATTTTACCCCTTACTAATAATTTGGATAATAGCACTATGTTTTCTCTTATTCTCTACCAAATCCCTCATGTAGAAAAGAAAGAGAGAAAAAGCAATTTGAATATTTACCATCTATTTGCTAGACAAGTCAGTTGTGGTATTTGTGGTAATGTTCTAGAACAAATTCTTGCACAGGAGTTGTGATTTTTTTTTTTTAATGTTTGACAAAGTTCTTTTTAGAAAAGTCCTTTCCACCCTTTCTTTGTTGTTTTGACCATATTTTTTTTTCTCAATGGGTTGATTAAATTCGGGTTTTTTAGAATATTTGTTATTTGTTTGGTTGATTAAATATATTATTTTATGTCACTACGAAAAAATAAATAAATTTGTGATAATATAATAAGTAATAATCAAAAGGTTATCATTAATTATATACATTTGGTGATAACAAATTGATGTTGTCACAAAATGTAGTATGCACAATGTCAGTGGTGACAACTTATTGTAAAAAAGTGGCAACGTAGTGTAAAAAGTGATAATTAGTGACACACCTATTGTGACAACTTAGTGGTCATGGAATCTTGTCACAAAATTCTAATAACAATTTTTATTGTCACCAAGTTATCACTATAGGTGTGTCACTAATTATTAATGGCGACAACTAAAACATTACTTTTTGTCACCATTGAGTAATATTGTGGCAACATAAAAATTGTTGTCACCAAAAAAACTTAATTAATGACAAATAGAATGTATTATCACTTTATACAATCATTGATGATAACTTTTATATTACCACTATTAAATCTTGTTAATAATATTACTTTTTCTTGTAGTGTGTTGCCTAGGCTTTTTTAAGTGTGGGTTTGCTGTTTGTATTAATGGGTTTTGTATATGAGAATAGGTTATACATTTAGTGTTGTTTACCACAAGAAGAAAGAAGGGGTTTGGAAATTCTACAGTCAATGCCTGTTGTATGCATTCAGTATTGCATGTTCACATAAATGATTCTTCATATACCACAAGATATATGTAAGCCCTATATTCAACTTTCAAGTACATGTGCAATTGTCTATTATCAAGAATTGTTTCAATATACATGTCTTGTGTTTGTTGAGTATCTGTAATCTTGGATAACGTTAATTAGTATAATAGTCTGTTGTTATTAAATTTTTAGTGGTTTTCGTTTGTTGATAATTTGCGAATATTTTATGAATCTACAATTCAATGGGTGCAAATCAATTCATTGTGGAAGTTAGACAACAACCTTCAATGTTTTGAGCATTCAAAGTCACAAAAGCATTCAATGTCAAAGAAGCCTCATGCTTAGTTCAAGTGTATCAAAGGTCTGTACTTGCAACAAATATTTTCAAGAATGCCACAATATAAAGGAAATACAATAATGAACCTCATGCTTAGTTCAAGTGTATCAAAGTAAGGTGAAGCTTTCCATATGCAATTTATCTTGTTTTATTTTGTGTTCATTCATTTTGTTTCAATCTTGTAGGATGCTAGATCTCAAATGCAGATTCAAAATGGAGGTAGTAGACAAGTATAAACAAATGGCTCATCTTGTTAAATTTTGAAATGGAGGATTCACCTTGCTAATTTTTTAATATAGAGGATTCAACTATCAGAAGGTTAAAAAGATAAGTTTTGCAAGCCTAAAACACTGTCCAAGATGCAGAAATGGCGCATGTAATTTAAATTACCGGTGGAGGGTCGTTTTTGATGGATTTCAAATTTAACAGGGTTTGTTATACTATTTTTTTTATTTCATATAATTTTTTGATCTAATTGGAATTAACATAGATGTGTCGTACTAAAAACCCACTTTTTTCACTTCTCTTTGTACTCTCTCTTCCTCTCCTTTCTGTATCAACGTTTATTTTAATTTATTTTATTTTTATCTTTGTTCTATCAATCTTTCTTTAAAAGCTTATGGGATTGTTTGGTATTCTAGATTATCCGAGAAAAGCCCTTCACATGTCAGCTAAACAGGAGTTCGTAATCTTGCATGACCTGACATCCCACACCGCTAATCTTGAGATTGTAATCTTGGCTGATGGTGCGCGATTGAGTGTGGGGTTGGCGAGAGTGATTTCTTGAGGATGTAAATTCACACTTATGTCCTTACTGTTCATTATGCCTTTTACTCACTTATCCTCACCTAGGGTTTATTGTGATATTGTGCCATTAATGCATACCTTCTTTTTTTCCCTTCCCTTGACGAAACCAATCGACTTGCTGGATCTGAGAGTGGCCATTTTCCTCGCATTCTGGTGACTCATTATCCGGCTTAAGCTTGTGAAGATTACTCATTTTGGTAATTTATGAATTTTTTATTGTTCGTCATTAAAATTTTAACGAATTCCTGAATTTGTTTGGGCGTGTATGAAATCTCTGTACCATTGTTGTCAATGATTTTATGAATGTGTTTTGATTTACAAAAATTTGGGCTTCCAGCAACAAGCCTATGTCCTTGTGGCCAGTTTGCAATTTGGCAACAATTGCGTCTCGGGTCACCATGTAGCTTGCCCATAAATAAGTAACACATTTGTGGTTGCTTCTTCAAATCGAGTTGTCTACCAAAAAATTATTTTGCTCAAATCCGTGGACAATGCCTACAATGTTTTGTTTTTCTTTTTTTTGGAATTATTATTTTTTTTATCATTGTTGTTTTTTAATTTGTGGGTTACTTATTTCAATATATGTGATCGAAATAAATTTCATCCTAACTTGCTTCTCAAAATGACCCGTGTATTGTGCAATCCACTCACAAATTTGTAGTACTATGGTTCTACATTTTTGGGTGTGAAATTTTGACCCTGCTTTTTTGTAAGAAAGATAAATTATGTAGTCGATATGATTTTACAATTACATGAGTAGGGATAGGTTGTGTTACATCTACATATGTTGAGTTAAGCTGACTTTTGGTAAGTCGTTATTATAAACTAATTGCATAGATTTTTTTTGTTGTTGCATGAAGCTTCGGTAGACTTGTAATCTATTTTAATATTATTGTGCGTTTGTTTGTCATAGTGAACTGCGAGTATGAGTAGGAGAAGAGATTTCCTATTTTTTTTTGTGGGTGTAGCTATCGTGGTCGTTTAATACGATTGCCTTGTATCACATTCTCCTGTGTACCCGTAACCAGTTACGGGATGGTAATCGTATGCGTCAACAATATGAAAGGAATTACAGTATAATTGGAAGAATGTCGGATCAAGCCAGACATCTCGGGACACTAACACAGATTCCAACACGGATTGAGTAGATAATTTGAGGATGAGTCGAGATGCTTTTGGTAGGTTATGCTACTTGTTAGAGCAGATTGGTGGTCTGTCTTCGGACAAATTTGTATCTGTTCCTGAGAAATTATCAATTTCCCTTACAGTGCTTGCCCACCACACTAAAATGTGGGTAATTTGTATGCATTTTAAGTGTTCAAAGGAGACCATTAGCAAGGTTTTCAACCAAACGCCACATTGCTTATTGCGCATAAGCAACCTGCTACTTGTTGAATCGAAACCAATTGACGATAACGAGACAAATGAAGTTTGGAAACATTTCAAGGTAATAACCTATTTATCAGATTGTTTATCTACGTCGTGATGGCATTGCCACTTTATTCTAACCTAGTTATGTTGTCGTTATCATATTCAGTAGGCCTACCTCCCACCTGAAGGTTACATATTTGACTTCAATATTATATTGATTGTAGAGTTGTCTTGGAGCTTTAGATGGAACCTTCATTGAAGTACATGGCCTGGGGCAAGATAAAAACAAGTACTTCAACTGTAAGGGTAAAGTAACGGTTAACATGTTGGAAGTATGCAACAGAAAAATGTGTTTTGTGTACGTTTGGCCTATTGGGTGCTAAGAGCAGCAATTAGCAAGCCGAATGGCCTATGAGTTCATGCAAGTGCAAAAAATTACATACAAAGTGGTAGTGATTATATGAATGCTGAATATTTTTGAGAATTAAACATTTTACACGGTATTAATATAAGTACTCTTCCACTTAAATGACAAACTATGTTTTTTTGCATCACTACTGATAATTATTTTGTTTATGTTTGTGTTGGATTTGTTAAGTAATTATTATCTATCTGACTGCAGGGTACACAAACGCGGATGGTTTCCTAGCACCGTACAGAGGCACACGATATCACTTGAATGAGTGATGACATAGCTCCAGACAACCAGAAACTCCACAAGAACTCTTCAATCTTAGACACAATAGTGCAACAAATGCTATTGAGCGATGTTTTGGATTATTGAAACAAAGATGGACTGTACTACAGATTCCGACATGGTACTCCATAAAGATGCAAAATTTTATAATTTTGTGTTGTGCTCTCCTCCATAATTTCATCCCTCGTAAGATGGACGTGGATCCAATTAAGGCTGACTTAAACAATGACGAAGGTGAATAAGAACTGGGTGATGATGATATCATTGGGTCTATCGAATGCAAACAAACATGGAACAATTTTCGAGATAACTTAGCTACGACAGTGTTCAATGAGTAGCGACACAGCTAATCTTACCGCTGATCTATCATTTTTCCCGAGTAGTTTTCTCCCTCTATTTTCCATTTCCGACCCAATTCCTTGTTACCCGTTATTAGGTCATGTATTGCATGGTTATTGTTTGTTTGTATGAGGTTTTTATTTGTACTTTTAAGTATACAATCATCATTGCTCCATGGTTGACTGGATAACCGACGAAGTCTGCCTAAAATATTTTTCTTATTGGGATTTGCTTCGCAGACTGTTTAGTGCTGGTATTTTCATACACTTCTTGCTTCTAGTTGTTATCTTGTTTGGTTGTCATTTAAATATTACAAAATGACGTTTATTTGCATATGGGTCCACTAAAGACCGATGTCCTTCATTTTCGCAGTGCAGTTGATATTACAATGTCATTGAACTGCTCACATGGTAGTGTGTAGTCTGTACAATACCAAAATGTTAGTCACAGATTTTGGTGTAAGGTCGAGGAAGAGATGCTTCTTGATGCATTGAAATATATTCAGGGTCTCGGATTATGGGCAGATGGATCATTCAAAAGGGGGTACTTGGCCAAACTACATAGCATCATTTAGGAAAAGCTACCCGGCTGTGGTTTGTACGAGAATCACATTCGATCGAAGCTTCAGGTATGGAAGAAACTTTGTCGTATTTGCAAAGCGTGGTAGGGAGTTCTGGTCGGGCGAGGACAAGTTGGGACCCTCACACCCATGTCATTGTCGCAGAAGACACACCTTAGGATACCTATGTAAAGGTACATTACCCATGACACTTGGTTTCTTAGTAGTGACAACCTTTTGTTTAAGTTTGTTGGTTGCAAATTCAAACTAATCAACTTTGACTTTGTTGCATCAACCCTTTTTTCAACTTACGTTTGCTCTGCAATCTGACTCTTTCTCTTAAAATAGGTATGAAGATTTTACTCTCATTTAAATTATTGGGGTTGGAGTTTATAGGTAAACAAGGAAGCAAAACTGTTACGAGGCAAGCCTCAACCATACTTCAAGAGATGGGTTAAAATTTTTGGAACCAACCGTGTTACGAGTGAAAATCAAGTGGACGTGGCTGATGCAATGAACGAGCTCTTCAATCAAGACCACAATATGAGAAATGGTAGTCAATGTGAACAAGCCGTTGAAGCTAATCATGGTGATGAAATCCTGGTTCATTTAAACGACGAGCCGAATGAAGTGATTGACACTTCACCGTCACCCGTTAGTGAAAGTCATGGTAAGACTAAAAAATCAACCTTCGGCAAACGTAAACGCAAGAACCCACTAGCTGATGGACTTTTGGATTGATCATTCCATCGCATTGTTTAGCAATTTGGCGGATAAGTGGAGTAATGATGAGTGTTAGATAACAAAGCCAATAGCAAATGACAAAGCCTTCAAGATAGAGGTATTTGAAGCGGTTTCAAATTTTGGCCATCTTACCGTGGACTAAAAGATATACCTCACCACATACCTTGCCAAAAATGAGTTGGAATGCCTTGCATTTTGGGGAATGCCAAAAGACATCCGTGCATAGTATTTGGAAATGATTTTGCAAAGAAGGATGCATTTGCCTTGACCTACTACATATGCTATGATCACGACTGTAGGCTTAAGATTTCTCGGTGTTTGCTTTGGTTAAACATTTATGTTGTGTTTTGGTTAAAAAATTTCAATTTTCCAGTGGTTATTGTTAATTTTTAGGTTTTGCTCCTGACTTTTGGTTGTGCCATTAACTGCTTATTTTAGTTGGTACTATTAAACAGATTGGTTAATTTACAATATTCTCTCTAAGATGTATTTACAATATGCACATCTCACTTTTGCCAAAAAATTCGTATTTACACATAGCATCGCAGAAAGATGGTATGACATCTTATGCTGATGGATGAATTTAAAGTGCATTAAGGCTTACCCATTTCGCCAACCTACACATTGACATTATCTAATTTCCAACATTATAGGCTTCCGTTGTTACACGTGAGTGCGCACTTAAAAATAAAAAAACACAACGATACAACACGTACTTAAAACATGCAACACAAACAACATGTGCATGTTAACCAAACATCCCAAACCCATACAACATTTATAATGCCCACAAAATTACCAATAACACAAACAACGAAAATGGAGAACGTCCAAATGGATATAGCCAAAAGTGATATGGTACGGCTGCCGCTAACCCCCTTAAGAGCTCGGCGAACTGTCTTCACCCTCAAATTTATCTTTATCGTTATGGCCCTTTGTCACGTAACCCCAAATGTTATTTGCCTCCCGCTTATCGCCGTCATTCCATTGCATTACATGCACTGCAGCAAGTTGGGGATTAGGTGGATCGACACGTACTGGCAAAGCATGAACCATTTCCAAAAGAAATGGGTCGTTATCTGGTAATGGTGGTCCGTTCGTATCCACATGTCCAAATACGATTTGAAGATCTTCCCAATGCAGTTCGGGCTCGTACTTGTAAGCTTATACGAGTCTACATTCCTGAAAAAATTGCATACAATTATGAACAAATAATGTGTGTACACGCAAATTAACATATGAAATTACTTATAACTAATTTGTCGTATTTGCAAACCTAACACCACGGTATTCATCAAATCATTGGGTATGTTCTGATGGAATGTACCATTATACAATCCAAAATAATTTACTATATTCAGAATTTTTGTTGGGGATGAATTAAACCAGAGAAAGTCGAAACACGTGTAACCAACTATGAAGATGAATGTTTACTATTTCTAGTAAATACTTATTTACCTGCACACACTACTCGTATATACGATTTGGGAAGACATACAAACCGCTTGTCCGATTGTATATAAAGGTCGTATGCATGCACAAATGCTTGAACACATTGTATCGTCTCTAGAGAACCTTGATGCGCATAAAGTAGTACCCAATTGAAAAATTCTGTGCCATTAGTCTGTCGATAGCCCTCTTTGATTGCGACCATTTCTGGTTTGCCGGTCTTGAAATTAACCGAAATGGCCTCGTCGGCGATGATGTCAATAAAACATGTCTCCATAGCTTTCATCCATATATCCATCCAAAACATTTCCGCTTGGATGTTGCGGGGCAAGTTATCTACCATCACTTCAATGACTTTCCTGGGAGAAGATCTTCTCGATTTCAAATCGTGGATTGTTTATGAGTTTACAAGGGACATGCAAAGTTATTTTGTACAAGGCTTTCTTAGCATTTTGGTATTTACAAGGGGGAGAGAGAGAGAGAGAGAGAGAGAGAGAGAAGTAATCGGGTAGGGTATTCTTTTGACAAGTAATCTGGTAGGGTGTTCTTAGGAAGTAGGCTTCATATCTAGGATTCTTTTATTGAACTCTTCATTGTGATAGGGTAACCAATAGTCTCATTTTTTAAATAAATTAAATTAAGAAAAATAATTATTACTATTGATTTCGTATGGTCTCATCATCTCCAAATTTAATATTCTCGGTTAAGTGAACCAAATCTTTGCAGATATCCCAAAGAAAGTGTTGGAACCCAAGATTCAAGTGGCAGAAAGCAAACTACACAACTTCAACCCATGTATCTTTGTCTGATTGGCATGACGAGATAGTGGGTAGTAAGTTTTCTAAAAGCTAAAACATATATTACTTTATTTTTTGAAACACAAGTTAACAAATGCTTTATATTGTACAAAATTAACTTTGTCGTGCCTATAAATACTTACACGTCCCTTACTAAACAAATTCACCACAACAGACATAACCAACTTATCGTATGCTAGAGATGGCTCCATGCAACCGGAGACCTCAGGATGAGGTATTGTACGAGGGCTCAAGCAAGTGGAACAAGAGGGTGGAACATGAATTTGCGAAGCCCGAATAGGGTGAAAACTCATCTCAGGATAACGTTTGTTAATTTTATCGATACAATTAACAAACTTTATTTTAATCAAAACCCGAATTCAATCGGGTAAACCCTGAGCCCGTCCGGATACCCGATTAATCGGGTAGTCATATAGTTTGGGTCGAGTTTGGGTAGCAATTTATAAAACTCGACATATCGGCTACCCGACCCACAAAATCCAAACCCGCATTAACCAACCCGACTCCCACCGCTAATTGCAACAGTGAATTATGTGTAACTAAACAAGGAAGCAAATATAAGATTGAGTTAAATCATAAGATAAACAATTTTAAAATTATTTAGAAATTTTCATAATCATGTATCATGATTATCTATACTATTATATAAAGATAGAGGTCCCCTTTAATAGTTGTCTTAGTCTTTTTGATATTTTGATCTATCATTTATTTTTGTTTTATTTTATTTTATTTCTACTTTCTCTCTTCTATTTTTTCTCTACTACACATTCTTTTTCTTTTTCCTTCTTTTATATCTCTCCTTTTCATTCTCTCTCATGTCACTATTAAATAACTTTTAACTCTTTTTTTTTTTGCAATTATTTTTCAATCATATAATTTTATCTTATTTTATTTTATTTTTATTTTTATTTTTCACTTAACATAAATTTAATAAATACTAAAAAAAATATTCGTTCAAAAAATATTAAATAATCATAATTTGGATTATCAAAGTTTAAATATATAATTAAAAATATATATCTATACTATTATATAAAGTACTAACTTCATCTAAAAATTGGTTTGGTGTCTTTGGTCTTTGAATTGAGTTTATCTTCTCTTTTCTCTCTCCTCCCTACTTTTCCACGTTCCTTTACTTTCTCAAACTTTCTCCTTCTCTTCTCTCTCTTATCTCTTATCCCACCATTCTACATATTTTAACTCTCTTTGTATTTATTTTCTTAATTTTATTTAATTTTAAATTATTTTTTACTTATCATTAATTTAATCTATATATTGAAAATAGTTAAAAGAAAAATAATACTCATACCGAAAAAGTAATAAATATTTATAATTTAGAGATAAATGCCAATTTGGTCCCATACGATATATTCGCTAGCCGATTTTGTCCCAAAATTTTTTTTTAGCCAATATAGTTCCACTGGATAGTACTCTCTCTCCAAAATGGTCCCTCCGTTAAAAACTAACGGGAAACGCACGTGCAACTCACGTGCGCCGTTAATTTCAAATAGAGAGAGTTACACGTGGGACTATTTTAATCAATTTTGAAAGTTTGGGACCAAATCGGTGAGTGCTTCTGTACTGTGGGATTAATTTGGCTAAAATGCATATTTAATTTTAATCATGACTTGATGCACAATTAATTCCTCATCCAAATCCAAGGACCAATTAAATCACATTATAAGCTTGGAACATTCCTAATTCTTTTATTCCCACTTAGGAATTTTTATGTGGGATGGGATTCTCAATAAACTCACTCTCTAACGAGCACCCATTTATGCATACGAGTGTCACTACGCTCGATGTTCATGAAACAATACATCTCTCATTTGAAATAGTCATAATGTAAGTCTTTTAATGAGTCAAGTCAATACCCCACTCTAAGTTAGACTCAATAACTTTGAGTAATTTTGATCACTTTTTACAGACTTGTTTCAAGACTTCCATCTCTATGCGAAGCCAAGTCTCACGGTTTAATGTAATCATGGAGATTCAACCACAAACATTTAAAGTTATTGAATCTAACTAAAAGTGTGGTATCAACTTGACTCATTAAAAGACTTATATTTATGACTATTTCAAATGAGAGATGTATTGTTTCATGGACATCAAGTGTAGTGACACTCGTATGCATAAATGGGAGATCGTTAGAGAATGAGTTTACTGACAATCCCATCCCACATGAAAATTCCTAAGTTTGAATAAAAGAATTAAGAATATTCCAATCTTATAATGTGATTTTATTAGTCCTTGGACTTGGATGAGGAATCAATTATGCATCAAGCCATGATTAAAAATTAATATATATTTTAGCCAAATTAGTCTCACAGTACATAAGCGCTTGTCGATTTGGTCCCAAATTTTCAAAATTGATTAAAGTAGTCCCATGTGTAACTCCCTCCATTTAAAAATTAACTGTGCACGTGCATTGCACGTGCGTTTCCCGTTAGTTTTTAAAGGAGGGACCATTTTGGAGAGAAAGTACTATCCTGTGGGACTATTTTGGCTATAAAAAAAATTTGGAACAAAATCGACTAGCGAATATATCGTATGTGACCAAATTGGCTAAACTATTTTGAATTGAGTTTATCTTCTCTCTTCTCTCTCCTCCCTACTTTTCCACGTTCCTTTACTTTCTCAAACTTTCTCCTTCTCTTCTCTCTTTTATCTCTTATCCCACCATTCTACATATTTTAACTCTCTTTTTATTTATTGTCTTAATTTTATTTAATTTTAAATTATTTTTTACTTATCATTAATTTAATATATATATTGAAAATAGTTAAAAGAAAAATAATACTCATACCGAAAAAGTAATAAATATTTATAATTTATACTATCTGAATTTAAGAATATAATTACATTTTATTTTTTTTTAAATTTTGCATAAGTATTGAGTATGTCAAAACGACTAGTTATTATACAAAGAGGGAGCACCGCTTAAGAATTACCTTTGATATCTCAATCTTTTTCGTTTGTCATTTTTCTTTTTCCATTTTTTACTTTCTCTCTCCTCCTCTCTCATCTTTCACGTTATTTTATTCTCTCGCTTCTTTTTATAATCTTTTATCCCATTATTCAATATCTTTTTTTACTTCTTTATATTTTTCTAAGTTTTATCTTATTTTAAATTATTTATTTTTTTCTTATCATTATTTTAATTAATAAATATATTACAAATAGCTAAAAATGATATTTACACAATAATAATAATAATAATAATAATAATAATAATAATAATAATAATAAATATCTATAATTTTATATATACTAATGAAATTTAAGAATGTAATTAAGTTATATATTTTTTCATTTTTCACACACGTCCTGTGTGTCAAAACTGATAGTATATGTATTATCGCACACAAATCGAGTGCTGCAACTTGACTAAGTGTTTTTTCTATCTACATTATTATTGTTATCTATACTATTATAAAAAGAAAGCAAATTTTGTCTCACAAATAGTAGTTATTTATGTGATTTTACAAAATTTGTCCTTCAATTTTATGTAGAATAAATACAGATATGTAAAATTGTCGCTAAAATTGAAAATTCACATGAAATCGATTCAATTTGGATACCAAATTTTGATATGACAAATTTACCCTTTTAATTAGTAAACACATGCAATAAATTAACAAATAAAAAAGTCAATATTGTAATATTATATCCAATTTAAAAAATCCATGTTTTCAACCCACAAACCACTGTCTCTAATTACAATTACTTGATTTTTTTCTTTTTGTGTTTATTCTTTATTATGTAATTTTATTTCATATAATTATTTTATTTTTAAATAATTGTAATTTAATAAATTATTTCAAATAATTCTTAAAAAAGTATTCTTATAAAAGAAATTTAATAATATATTTATATTTTCATCTTTAAAAAAAATTGAAGTACTAAATCAAAATATATATTTTTTATATTTTGCACATACGTAGAGTATGCAGTGTTTCTAGTTATATAAAGAGGGAGCACCACTTAATAACTATTTTTTATATCCCAATCTTTTTGATCTGTCATTTTTCCTTCTCTTCTTCTTTTTTATTTTTTATTTTTTGACTTTTTCTCTCCTCATCTCTTATCTTTCACGTTATTTTATTCTCTATCTATCTCTATCTCTCTATCTCCCCTCTTTATGATCTTTTATCCTACTCTTCAATATCTTTTATTACTTTTTTTATTTTTTTTAAATTCATCTTATTTTAAATTATTTTTTCTTATCATTAATTGAAATAAAAAATATGTGAAAAATAGTTAAAAATGATATTTATACAAAGATAATAATAAATATTTATAATTTTATACTAGTCAAACTTAAGAATGCAATTAAATTACATATATATATATATATTTATTTATTTATTTATTTTTCATACACATCAAATATGTAAAAACTACTAGTATATATTATTGCACACACACTAAGTGTCGTGACTTGCCTAACATATGATTATAGGAGAGACACTATTATTGGTTGCCGTTATTACTATTTGTTCTTCCTCTAAGCCCAAAAGAAGCCCAATTTGTTACAGTTCGAAGCCCACAAACAATCCTCGGAAAGATAAGGACATATAAAATGGATTGTCAATGGAGCGGATTTTAATCTGAATTCAATCCGAGTCCGATATGAATTTTAGTATATTCGGTAGATTAAAATATTTGATGAATTAGATCTGAAAATAAATACCCATAATTCAAAATAAACGGATTAGATGTGGAATCAAATAGTTCAAGTTAAAGATCCGAATCTGAATTTTTATAATATGTCTTCTTAAATTAATACATTATATATAATATAATAGTAGTAAAGATACTTCAATAGAATGTAATATATGTGCCATTATAATTAATAATATACTATTTATTATTTTTCAAGGTATTTTTTAACAAAACATTGTATAATTTTCATACATATTCTAAAATATTTTTCTACTTTTTTTAATTTTATTTTTAACTATAAAATTTTCAATGTTATTTATTGCAATCGGATCGGATCGGATCTCGAATCTATTTCGGATTCGAAATAATGAATGAAGATCCTATAAGATTTTGGGTCAGATTCAGTTGTCGGAACTTGTAATCGAATTTCGGAATCGTTTCAGATCCGACCCATTGACAACCCTAATTAGTATCTCTTTGGATCCTTGATTTTATGTACTCTTTCATCTCTGTACGTACGAATGCACGCTAAATATTAATTTTTTCTTTGATAATGTTAAATATTAAAATTTTAAGTCAAACGCAAATTTAAGAAATGATTCTATGATAGAGATGAAACATGATCTCCAATTTTATGTCATAACCTCTTTATTATATTAAGTGAAATAAGTCAATGCTACAACATTGAACTTTACCAATTAAAACTTTATTTTTATATCTCATAAAACTGATAAAATCTTACGAAATCATCTTCACAAAGCGCGCGCGCGCACACACACACAAGAGAGAGAGAGAGAATTCAAATCTTGTGATCACACCCATCCTCCAACAACATATTTCAAACCAGTTATGGACAATTTTTTTTTATTTTTTATCCTGCACTGTTTTACTCAATTGCAAAATTATCCTTATCTTTTTCAATTTTTTTTCCAATGCCATCCCTTAACGTCACTATTCCAAAAATAATTTTCGGCCATTAAACTGAATTTGACAGTTTTCCCTAAATACAAAATCAAAAGTCATCCTCAACTTGTAAACATAAATTATAATTGAATCCTTATTTTGATTTACGAATGCTTTTAACCTTAATTTGTATTCCTATTTACAAAATACAAAAGTGAATTATCTCTATTTCGATTCGTTTGGAACTCTTTTGAGTTGACAATTTTATTACCTAAAAAAAATATTAATTTTGATTATATGTTTCTTTTTAATTAGATAGTTACATGTTTTATTCAAAAAAATATATTTAATATTGATACAATCGATCATGAAAAAATATGTCATTTAATATTAATAGGTATTAATTAACAAAATCATAATCAAAAAAACTTTGAAATAAATTTTTATAGTTTAAAATCACATATGAATTAATTTTAACAAATTAATTTTCATTTTGAAAATTCACTGCGTTGTCTTGTTGTTGCAAAAAGTATTATGATTAGTTTTTACTCATTTTTCTGATGAAATGACCCTTGAGCTTCTTGCATAATTTTTTAAAATTTTATTATAGCTTAGTTTATTTATCTTTATAAATCTATCTATAGAAAATTTTCAGTGAAGATTTCAATCTTTTCATTTAGTAATTTTCTCTAATAATTACTAAATCTTTCTAATTAACATTTTGTCATAGGATTTATACATTTTTATAGGACAATAACGTAATGGTTAAAAATATGATATATATATATATATATATATATATATATATAAATATAATTTATCAACGAACTAGTAGATTGGAAGGGTTGCGTCGTATTTATTTTTTAAAATTGAGGATCATCTTTATTTTTTAGAATATTAATTGTTAGATTATGGTATTTTGGGCAAACTCATTTTAATGTCTGGAATTTGCTACCGAAACGATATTTAAGGGATGATATTGAAGAAAATTGAAAGATGAAGAATGATTTTGATATTGAGCTGAAAAGTGAGGGACGAAAATAAAATTTATCCATCAATTAATTTATTTGTTTCCTTTTTATAGGCAAAGAAGTTTGAAAAATCATCAACAAATAATACATATTTAATTTCACACCATACCCCACAATAGTCGATCAAATTGCGCTTAAGAACGCAAAGCCCTCTTAAAAAAATTCAAACTTTTTTAACGTAGAAAACTCCAAACAAAAAATGCCGGGAAAAAATGGTATTAATTCAACGTCAAGTGGGCTCCCACATCGATATCTTCCTGTGCCGGCGCGTGTACAATCAAATGTACAGCCGTCTCAATAAAAATGAGACATTTGTACTCATTACTGCCCATGATTCACAACAACCTCATAATCTGCCAACTCCACACCAACCTGTGAATTTTGCTTTTTTTGGGGAATTTTCTCGTTTTCTTGATTTGAACGGCAGTTTAATGGGGTTGTGGTGAAAAGGGTTGGAAAAAAAAGGATTAAAGGGGGGTGATGGGTTCAAGAAAAAATGGTTGTAGCACGAACTATGATTACTCTTTCAAGATTTTGTTGGTTGGTGACTCTGGCGTCGGAAAGAGTAGTCTTTTGCTCAGCTTCATCTCGAATTGTCAGCAGTTTCCTCAGGATATCTCCCCAACTATTGGTATGGTTGATTGTGTGGTTTTGTGTGTGTGTGTGTGTGGTCTAGCGGTGCTTTTCTCTGGGCCCTCCTGGTTCTTTAAAGCTTATTCTTAAAATTATCGGGGTAAAGAAAGTCCAAGATTTGATTTCTGTGTGTGTGTGTGTTTGTGTGTGTGTTTTGGTTTTATTGTGGTCCAGCGGTAGTTTTTGCTAGGCCCTCCTGGTTCTTTAATACTTCATTCTTCTTCAATTTTAATGAGGAATAAGAAAATCCAAGCTCTGTTTGTGTGTGTGTGTGTGTGTGTATGTGTGCATCTTTGCTTGTTTGTCTATATTGGTGTCTTTATGTTTTGGCTGTGGTTGTCACTATGCCCTCCTGGTTATTTAATATCTGATCCTTGAATTTAGGTGAGAAAAAAGAAAATCTCTACGTTTGATAGTGTGTGTATTGGTTTTATTGTGTTTTGGTAGTGGTTTTCTCTAGGCCCTCCTGGTTCTTTTATGCTTTTCAAAATTCCAATGAGGAAAAGAAACTCCAAGGTTTGATTTTGTGTGTGTGTGTGTGTGTGTATTGGTTTGTGGTCTAGAGGTCGTGCTCTCGAGGCCCTCCTGGTTCTTTATTACTTATTTCTTAAAATTTATTGAGGACAAAGAAAATCCAAGCACTGTGTGTGTGTGTGTGAAGGCAGAGTATTTGTGATGCAGAAAGAAAGAAAGCACGGAGGAGCAATATTTTGATGGGCTTGTTAATACGTTGCTTATTTTGAGCCAATTCACTGCCCTGTTTTTGCGTTTGATTGTGTGTAGATTTTGATGTTTGATTTTTAATCTGATCATGTTTAGGAGTGGACTTCAAGATAAAGCTGCTAACAACTGCTGGAAAAAGACTGAAATTAACAATTTGGGATACAGGTAACTTAACCAGGGGAAATTTTAGTCCAGACCCGGTTTGGTTGAACCAGTGTTAATCATGTGGCGAGTGTTTTAAACTTGTCCTGTGAATAACGATAATTTAGGGAGAGTGACTAATCATTTGGTAAGTGTAATACGCTTATTATATGATTTGTTGGGTTTAGTCAAACTAAATTTGGATAAGAATTTTCTACCATACATATTAATATTCTAATTCTGTAGCAGTTGTGGCTAAAATTCCGGTTCTTGACTGTATTGTAAATAGGATTAATTACACTTACACTCCCTCAGAAATATCGGGATTACCAACTCCCTCCTTAATCTGTCAAATTTGCAATGACCTTCACTCTTAAGTTTGTATAGTTACAAAATCCACATTAAGTGTAAAATGACCTAATTATTCTCAACTAAGTATAATTAATGGTCCAGTGTTTAGGGAAGTTCAAATGACATTTTTCATTACAAATCTTAATGGAAATGTGAATTTGTTAAATGGCGAAACTTGGACTGGAGGTCACTGTAGTTATGAAAGATTGAAGGGGGAGTTCGTAGTTTGGGTATTTCAGAGGGGATGTCAGTATAATTATAAAAATAACAAAAGATATGATCGTTTAGTATTTTCAAAATTATTTCCTCTGTTCTTTGTGGGGCTCTTTTATTTTCACCTTTACTTAAGTGACACCTTAGTTCAGAATGGTTTATGTATATTCTATCATGGTGCAGCCGGGCAAGAAAGGTTTGGATCATTAACAAGTTCATATTATCGAGGAGCACATGGAATAATCCTTGGTATGGCATTGCATCTACATATTATTACTTTATATATTTATTTCCATTTTGACGGGATTATTCTTCATTTGAATTCTATGCTGAAAGAGCACGTTGAGTATTAATTATATAAACTATTCTTCAACTTTTGTTCCGCCATTCCTAGTTGTTCTTGTCCCTCATCATGCACGTTTTCTACTGTGCATCTATAGGGGCGGAGTTAGAAATTTTTGTTTTTGTGAAAATTCAATTTTCACAAAATATGAGCACATTTTTCTTGTTTTGGGAGCAGAGTTTTGAATTCTAAGAAAGAATTGCATATGAACTGTTTTTAGTTTATGACGTAACAAGACGAGAGACCTTTACAAATCTATCCAAGACTTGGGCGAAGGAACTAGAGCTTTACTGCACCAATCCTGATTGTATCAAGATACTAGTTGGCAACAAAGTTGATAGGGTAAATTTCATAACTCTTTCTCTCTCTTCCTCCCTCCCTCCCCGTTTTTCCATTTAATAGATGCCACTTTCAGGATAGTGAGAGGGCTGTTACCATGGAGGAAGGGATGGCTCTTGCACAAGAGCACAAGTGTTTATTTCTCGAGTGTAGTGCTAAAACTCAGGCAAATGTGAGGCAATGTTTTCGAGAGCTCACTATGAAGGTGTGCTTTGTTTGTTATATGCTGCGTGATGGTCTTACTGTTTCGGAAGAAATATTAATACTTCAATGACAATGTTGTGAATTTTTGGCATAACATGTACTACCCCACCTTTCAGAGAGTTTCATTTGACAATGATTGGGTGATAAAAGAAATCGGAATTGGACATACGTTATGTTCGTTTGTATTAGGGATGCAAATGAGCCGAGCCTTGGCCTTTTTTTCGGGCTCGAGCTCGAGCTCGAACCAAATAGATCGAGCTCGAGCCCTACGAGCTAGGAAAAAACAGGCTCGAGCTCGGGCTCGAGTCATGTTCGAGTTTGGCTCGAATTTGTGAGTAAATTATAGTTTCGAGCTCGAATTTAAATATTTTTAAATATTTTATTATATTTGAGCTACAGGCTCAAGCTCGAGCTAGGGCTCTCAAGTTCGAGCTTGAAAATTAATATATTATTTATAATTATATATATATATATAATTATATAAAAATAAAAATACATATTAAAAAATAAAGGCTCGCGAGCCTACAAACAAGAAATATTGGGCTCGAATTATTCGAATTCGAGCTGGAACTTTTGTCGAGCCGGCTTGGTTCGTTTGCATCCCTAGTTTGTATTGGTTCTTGTTTTACCATCCTCTAATGAATCATGTTAGAGCTGCACCCCCCGATTTGGTATAAATACACTTAGGCCCCCTTGTGTCAACTTTTGTTGTCTTAGAACTAGACCACCTCAAAATTTTCATAGCTATAGAAACACCCATGTAGTCACCTTCCATCTTACAGCTTGGCCTGTGAAAAATTCGACTGAAGTGGTATCTGTAATTATGCAAAACCTCGGGGGGGGGGGGGGGGGGGGGTGTTCCAAGTGTACCTCAGGGGATGTAAATGCAATTATCCAAATGTTATTTCACAAACTTTCTTTTTAGTTTCAAAATTATAAGTCCCTTCAGACCATTGAAGTTTGAAGTTTGATGTTTTTATGTCGATATGTGTGGAGAAAATTGGATATATAATATATGCTAGAGCAAGTTAGAAAGTATATTGAAATTTGAATGATGGCATCATTTTGCTATGTGCAATGACCGATAGTAGAGGTAGCCGTAGGATGTAGATGAATTACAGGGGAGGTACGTGTAATTCTGAAACCAAGATGGTTGATTTGTGTAATTGCACATAGTAAATTTCCTCGTCATAGCATTGAGTTCTTGTCGTGTTGATACTCAGTTTTGAACCCTTTAATATTTAGTGAATCCGAGACTTTTATCAGGAAAACAAAAGAAAAAGGAAAATTCAGATATTAATGTTTTGACTTGACAAGTTCTTTATCAGCTGGTATGTGCTTGCATTACAGATACTGGAGGCACCTAGTCTTTTGGAAAAAGGATCAATGCCCGTAAAGAACCAAATTTTAAAGAAAAGGGAAGCTAGCGAGGCGCATCGTGCTGATAACTGCTGTTCCTCGTGAAAAAAAAAAAAGAAAAAACACCCGATGCTTCTGAGAGAGGAAATGAAGAATTGTTGTCTTTGATGCTCTCGTTGTATGTAAATTTTATGTCATTTTGTTTTGATGCATTCTTTTAATCTTTTATAAACTTCTCGATCGTGTAAAAATATGGTCACGTGGCTTGGCAGTTTTGCACACGCACAAATTACACACAGAGAGCTTGATCATGTTATGTATATGTACACACAAGATCTCAGCAGATTGCTGGTAAACATGCGGATGTATTGTGATTTTCGCTGCATAAATATGAGACGGTTTCACGGCGAACTGTGACCGTCACTTCTACGGTTCTACCTTTAGAAAATACCTCCAAAAAAACTGAAGTATGCGTAACGTGTGAAGGGGTGCTAAGTCACATTGGAATGGGTGTGGAAAGTATTAGGGGCGTGTTTGATTCGCTTGTATCTGGTAGTTCAGTGTTATCAATTATACAGTATAAAATTGTTGGATTAATCGTGGTTTTTTTTTTCGAGTTGTGGTTCGAAATATGTGTTGAATTTCAAATCAGCAAAAGTGATTTTCAGCACACTCTCCTATAAAGTGATGTTGAGGCTATTTAATTAAGAATTTTAATAATATCGAACTAAATAAGTTTATTCAATATTTTAGCGGATTCTACGTATAATTAAAATTTTACATCTTATAATCGAATCAAACATGTTCTTGACAAATAACTGCCGTTGTTTGCAATTTATATGTTATAGTCACCACAAGAAAGTATCTTCTTTATTAATGAAAAACTTGTGGCTAAGAGATTCTATTATAAATTAAGAATATTTGTGGTAGATTAATGATGAGATTTAATTTAAATAGAAATAAAAAAAATCAGTGATAATACATTTATTAGTGGGATTAATAAAAATAAATTTTGTCACAGAAATTAAATTTAGAATGTATTAATTCGTCACTAAAGGGAGAATATTCTGCAATGAATTAGATGTCCCTTTGCGGTCTTCAAAGCTATTGAGAAGCTAACGAAATCAGGGCCATCAGTTCTAATTTTGTTGTTCGACGCCTTCAAATGGACGGTTGGAGCGAATTTTGTAAAAGTCGCAAACATGCATTGAGCTCTCAATTACTTCAAACTCAAGGATTTGCAAGTGTAATTATTCTTATTAATTGCCACTGAGGTGGTGGTTCAGTTGGTTTGATTAGTGTTTTTTTGGCATGATTTTCATAATGTAACATCATCCATTTGTGATATGGTGGGAAGGTTTGATGAGATATTTTGTTGTATAATAATATTATTCCTTTTTTTTTTATAAAATTTATACTACCTATACTATTACATAAAGGGGAACACTCTTTATAACTATTTTTGGTCTAACAATAGTTTTGATTTGTTATTTTTCATTTTTTTTCGCTTTCTCTCTCTATTTCCCCACGTTCTTTTTAATTTCTCTTCTCTCTCTCTCTCTCTCTCTCTCTATATATATATATATATATATATATATCTTCTCTCATCTCGAAATGCTCATCAATATCATTTTTTTTCCTTTTTTTTGCATGTGTTTTCTTTTTTTATTATAGAATATTTCATTTTTACTTATAACTAATTTCATAAATCTATCAAAAATAATTTAAAATATTTTGATAGTATAGATACTATCAAAATTTTATTATATTGTTAAATTATATGATTTTTTTTTAATTATGCACACGTATCGAGTGCCAGTATTACTAATATATTATTACGTTCTTTTTATTACACTTATTAGTGCACAAAAGCATGTATCCATCTGACAATACCGTAAGAAAAACAGTTTTATTTACTGTTTATTTTGAATTCTGTATTTTTATTTTTTGAATTCCAGTAAACTGCCTACTACCATATGTGCCATTAATGGGTTAAACAATAGATGTGATATTGTTCTGTGTAAATGAAGATTTGGACAAGAATTTTGGTGGGATAGTAATGACGTGCCTTTGTTATGATCACATGTAATTAAACGGCTTGTTATGTTGGTTGCGAATCCAGTACCTCTCTCTCTTTTTTTTATTATATTTATTTAATCTGATATATATACAAATATATATCTATATATATAGACACACATGTAAGAATATTATAATTATTAGTATAATATCATCATCCCACATTGGGCACATAAAGGAAAAAAAAATGATTTGTTTATAAAATTGGGACAAGAAACTTAAGAGTGTCTGTCGGATATCACTTTTCGATCAATCGTTTATAGCCAATTTAAGGATATATTTGGTGTGTTCGGAGACAACTCTTACGTCACACGGATTCACAGACTCGAGACTGGACAATTAGTTATATCAAAAATGCTCATATCATCAAGACTTGAGACCCGCGGCGGCATGGCTTGATATTGAGCTAGTTAGGATGTGTGTTTTCAAAAAATAAACATTTATTTTTTAGAAAAAAAAAACCACGTTCGTGAAAAAGATTTAATTGGACTTTTAAAAAAAATCAAAATAAAAAAAAACTAAAATGACTTTTTTTGTGAAGATATCCAAAATAACTTCTAAAGAAAAAGATTTTTTTAAAATAATTTTAATTATTACATTCAAACGTAAAATAGTTTGAATGAAAAAAAACACACACAATTGAGTTGTGGGCCTTGTTTATTTTATTTTTTTAAACCTATCAAAACGGACTTGTTTATTTATTTTGTGTAATGGTGAAATTGCCTATTTATATTTCAAGTTAAAGTATTTGTTATTCTTGATTTAAGTGAGTTGATTCAAAAATCGACAATAAATATGTAATTGTATTTTCAAATTTATTATAAAGTCGTAGTTTTGACATATTTTTGACCAGGTAATATCCCTCACTGTTGATTGCATTAGCACCGTTTGCATTGTTCTTTGTCTGAAATTTCAGAAGCACGATTTTTTAAGGCCATTCCAAGGCAAGTGTATATTACACGGTGCCCAAAGCTAGACATAAAAAGCTGATAAAACATCGATTTTCATGGATTTATATATCCATTAATTTGAGTATTCAATTGCGTAATTCATATTTGATGATGCCCAAATTCATCGCCGAATATGGAGGCGCAACCCTGCGAGGTATTGTCCCGCACCTTGAGATAGTGGAGTTTTGTCCTTTGATGAAAAGGCGCCTCGCAAAGTGAGAGAGGAATTGAAGCTTATAAGCTTGCCAATCTCTAGACTCCTTCCAATGTGGGGCAAGATATGGTATCATCAATATTGATTCGTCGAGTTGTATGTGAACCAAAATTTTTGGTACTTAACCCTGATTCAATCGGTTGGATCTGAACCATAATTTCCCGTATTTGTCATATTTAGCCCACCTTTGATTTGGCCATATTATAATATTAAATTCAGAATTTTCATTTTCTTTTCTTTGTATTTTTTTTTGGAAGGAGTAAAAATACATAATGTTGATTCAATTTGATACATAGTAAAATTCTAGATGTCCAATGACACATCACTATAGTCAAAAGTTAATGTTATCAAAAGACATAAGTGAAAAATAATCAATATCTACAAGAAATTCAGTTTTGGTGTGTGGAGAAAATTCGTAACAAAAAAATCCATTTCTCGTTCCTACAAGTTCTTGAAAGAAAAATTTTCATCACCATTTTTGACCTTTAAAGCCCAGAAGCTTAGGTAACGATTTATCTCTTTCATTTCATTACAAATGTTCGACCTCCGTCTCACATTATCTATTATTTTAACTTCTTATTTTTTAGGAACAATTATATTAACTTCCTCTAAATTTAGGTGAAATTATAGATAACTATCCTCTTGTTTTAAAAATTATAGATATTCCCTAAGGTAATATATAAGTCTAACAAAATTCATCATTCATCAAGACGGGATGTAATTGTGAGTTGTATTTCTTGTGTTTTTAATTGTGTTTTGAGATGGAATTCATATGATCTCGACAAGTTTAAGATGTAGAAGTAGTATATGAAACCAACTAAACAAGAAAAAAATCAGTGGTGGTGTCGAATCATATGATAATGCTCGGTAGTGGTTGTTGTGGTATAAAATCAAATTACGTCAAGAAAGTTGGTGGAAGCACAAAATTGACTAAGGGGTTTTGTCAGGCTTAATGAATCACATCTCTTGGTGAGTGAACGACTACTCTGATGAGAGAAAGTAATTGATAATATCAAAAGTTAGTATCAAATTGAGGTTTTTTGTTAAACGATGACAAATGTCTGGAGGTTGTCGGTAATTTTTGAAATAGGAAGAAATTATTTATAATTTCACTTTAATTTAGAAAATGTGGGTATAATTGTCCCCATTTTTTATTTAAAAATATCTGTCATTTTTGTTATTTTACCCATACACTCATATAATTAAACTCCTCTTCACAACCTACATTTTGAAGAAATATTTTAGACATTAATAGGGATAAATTTGTCCGCTAGAGGATGTTATTAAATTCTCCTTAATTAGTTAGTAGGGAATGACCTTAAATGAGGAATAACATGAACTGAAGTTGTATTAATATCAAAAGGTAGAAAGTTTGTTATTGTTAAAGTAGTGTTAAATTTTTGTATTTCCGTTGTGTTAGAGTAGGAACTTAAATATGTCGATTTTTTTGTCATAATTTTAGTTTGCAGTTGAATCAATCAACGAATACAAAGTTAAAAGACTTGTTCAAAAAAAGAAAAAAAAAACAAAAATTAAAAGACACAAAGACAACATAGATTTCTTCGGAAAAACAAGCTGCAAAAACATTGTTTTTGTCAAAATTATTCATATGCCGGCATTGTTTAATTATCCTTTTTTTTTTTCTGTTTGGATTTTTCACTTCATTTTCTTATTAATATGGTCTACACTAAGCATTTCAGCGTAGCTTTTGTTTTTCAAGCTCCAAATTAATCATGGCTTGTATGAGCCCCTTTAGATGGCCAAGATCATTAATTGCTTCATTTTCAGTGTTTTTTGTGGCTCTAGTTCTTGATGGAGTTGATTGCATTGACATCTATCATGAATGGATCGTCACTGCCGAGACGACCGCAGTCTATCCTAGTACATATAATCAGACGGTATGTCTTGAATCGGGATCTTCTGTTTCATTTTTGGTATTCGACTTTGTATTTGACATATACTTAAGAACGAATGTAGAATTTTGACACTAGTATGTATGCGTACAACATACAGTTATACTAGACAATTAGGGAAACGCTAGTAGAAATCCGCAATTTAGCCAGGAAAATTAGCAACGGATCTAGCAATAGAAATGGGCCATTTAGCAAAAATAAAAAAAATGGTGACGGCCATTTTTCCGTCGCCAACCCGTCGCCAGGCGAAGGCTTCAGATATGAAAAAGATTGTTGCGCAATTATTTTTCTTTCTTTTTTTTTTTTTGTTTCTTTTTGTGTGTTAGTTTCCAAATGTTGGAGACGAGAGGGTTCCCTTGCCATAGCAGTGGTAAATTTTTCAGAATTTGTAAATATCTTTTGTAGAATGTGGGACACTCATTTGGCGACGGAATAATCCATCGCTATTTTCCGTGGCCAAGATATTAATTAAATAAGAGCAATGGATAATCAATAGCAAAATTCATCGCTATTTCTTATAATTTTTTTTTTATTATTTTTTTAATTTCGACTAACCGTTGCAAGTTGCTAATTTTATTATCTCATTGAGTATAATGAATTATAGCACTCAATCAATTTAAACGTATAAGTCAAATATTTGGGTTGATTTTATTGAATTAGTTATTTGTTCCCTTAAGAGCTAATGAAACTAAGCTTTTTGTTTAATACACCAATTGCCCCAACTCAATTAATTGAATTGATCAATTACACATATAATCCAATGTCTTTATAATTTGCTGTTTCATATTGGATTGAGTAGGATAATATACGTTGTTCACATAATTAATGTACATTACTTTATAAAGTGACGAACAATTCCTTTGCTAAATTGGCAACGTAAAACAAAATGGCGATGGAAACATCCATTGCCATGTTCGTCGACCTAGCGACGAAATTTTCCATAGCCAGCTTTGTCAATGTGGCTACGGCCTGACCGTCGCCATGCTTATAATACACACACACACACACATACATACATATTTTAAGCAACGACAAACAATTTGTCAGTAGATGTTGGGGAGGGGAGGCATGGAAAAGTATCAAAGATGGAAAAACTCCGTCGCTAGAATCCTTGCCATTCTCTTTCTCTACGAGGTTTACTACGCTGAACCTTTACACTGACCGATATCAGAAAACATACAAGGTCCTTCCGTACGCATGCCAAATCTGTGGCTCGGACGTCACCAAAATTTAGCCATGCAGTTTTGGGCCACATATTTTTTTTCATGACTAATTCAGTTGTTAAGTGATTCAACAACGGAGTTTTCTCAAAATTCCGTAGCCAAATACGTAGCTAAATTGCAGATTTCTTGTAGTAAAACTACTAAAATTGCATTAAAAAAATGTTTTCATATTAAAACAACATATGATTTTTTCTTAATATGAAAATTCCTTATCATTTTAGAAAGTCCAATCATCAATTCCTATGCCATTTTGAACAAAGTCACGCTTGAGTGTTTTGCATTACACTTAATAATGTCAAATTATATCTTTTTTAGAACATTTTTATTTTTAAACATTAAGAGTTGGTTAGCCATACATCTTAAAATTTAAGAAGATATTTTTCTCGAAACCTTAATTTATCAAAATTATTACTGCCATATATTAGTATGAAAAAAATTATAAAAGGGATTGAAGAAAATCATATGGTCAAGTTTTTAAATTTAAGAAGTCAATGGCAATTTGATAAAAAAATTAAATTATTATTGAACTTTTTTTTATACGAAAAGATTTGAAGAATGAATATTTTGGATTAAAATCTGATTTCATAAATTTTCTAAATGTAAAAATTTATTTGTAGACATTAATTTCATAATTTTTCTATCTACATCGCTCAATACTAATATCTATACCTTATTATTATAAAGCGCTAAACCAATCTAATAACTACTTTTAATGTCTTTGATCTGACTCTCTCTCTCTCTCTCTCTCTTCCCCCCCCCCTCCCCCTATCCCTTATCTTTTCTCTCTCTTCATTAAACTTAATATTATTATTTTTCTTCTTGTATTTCTCAGTCTTCCCTCTTATCTCCTCATCCATTATTTGACTTTTTTTTATTTATCCTTTTCAATTATATAATTTAATCTAATTTTGAACTATTTTTTATAAATCTATTAAATAGATTATGAATAAAAATATATATTCAAATAAGAAATTAATAATTTTTTAACTTTATGTTATTCATTTTTTTAAACACAAAATTAAATTATATTTTATTTTTAATTTGCAAACGTATCAAGTGTGCCAAATTCCCTAGTATATTATAAACAATTTTGCAGGTTATAAAAATCAATGGAATGTTCCCCGGGCCACTCATCAACGCGACAACCAACGATGTTGTTATTGTTAATGTCTTCAACAACATGGATGAACCTTTGCTCTTTACATGGTATTTACATGATATATTAGCCCCATCTATTTCCTTTTTGTTGTTGAGGTTTCATGTTTCTATTTTGAGTTATTACTTACACTTTTGCTTGTGAATTATTTGTTATGTCGCATTTACTCTCTTAAACTACGAAATATAATAAACCAATAAACTCTTCATAATTGTAAAAGATATAACAAATTAACCCAAAGATATTTATAATTCAGAGACTGATTTGTTCTATGTTGTACTTTGGGGTGGGTGGGGAAATAAAACGTGACATAGGAAATTCAAGAATGCAAATTGTTATTAGACTATAAAAAAAATGAGTAAATTAGTGGCAATATAATAAGTGATGATGAAAAAATTATCACTGATTATTTACATTTAGTGACAAAAAATTATCTTGGCACAAAATAATGTCAATTAGTGACAATATAGTATCTATATTGTCACTAATGATAATGAGTGATACACCTATTTTAACAATATAGCGGCAATGAAATCACGTCACAAAATTATAGTGACAATTTCTTTTATCACCAAGTTGTCACTATAGGTGTGTCTTTAATTGTCAGTAGCGACACTTACAACATTAATTGTTTTTACCATTGAGGTGTGCCACTAGTTTTTTTTTATATTTCCACTTTTATATTCATTGTTATTACTTTTTCTTATAGTGTTAATCCTTTTTATCGTTTCCCTTTTTTTTTTTAAATACACACACACACACACACATATATATTAGTAATGTTGGCACACTCGATGCGTGTGGATAATAAAAAATAACACAATTTAATGGCATACTAAAATTTTGATAGTATTTATACTAATAAAATATTTTAAACTATTTTTAATAGATTTATAAAATTAGTGATAAGTAAAAATAAAATAATTTTAAATAAAAAATAATAAAACAATTATAAAAAAATACAAATAAAATTAAAAAATTGATATTGAAGAGTATTGAGAGATGAAAGAGAATAAAAAGAGGAGAGAGAGGGGGGAGAGAAAGGAGGAGAAAAATAAAAAAGAACTTGAAAGAGGGTTGGGAGAGGGGGGACAAAATAAAGAAAAAAGACAAAAAAAATTGACAGATAAAAAATTTATCAAATAAAAGTTAGTTATTAAAGAGGGCTTCCCTTTATATAATATTATAGATATAGTATATATATATATATAATTATATTTCTTCTTTTTTCAATGAAAAACAAGGAACGGCATACAACAGAGGCTAAACTCATGGCAAGATGGAGTATCGGGAACAAATTGTCCGATCGAACCTGGAAAGAACTGGACCTATGTATTTCAGGTGAAGGATCAGATTGGCACCTTCACTTACTTCCCATCAATTGACTTTCAGAAAGCTGCCGGAGGATTTGGACCAATTCGAGTCAACAATCGCAACGTTATCCTCGTGCCTTTCCCAAAACCAGAAGCTGAGTTCGATCTTCTTATCGGGGATTGGATGGAGGACTACTACCAGGTACTCCCTTTGTTCCATTTTAATTGTCACTTTAGCAAAATAAAATTGTTCCTAGTATTTTAAAAGTCGGACCGTTCACTGAATCGAAAAATCAACTGGTTCACGGTTCACTGGTTCAACCGTTAGTTCAATTGCAGTCGGACCGGTGACGTCATAATTATTAATATATTAAAAATAAATAAAATAAAAAATAATAAAATTATTCTTAAAAATCTAACATATTTTTTTGCATTTTTTCATGTTCAGTCTTACTATTTAAATGCTATATATTTTATAAACTATTTAAACCTAATATATTTGTTCTTTGAATTAGTGAATATGTATGAAGAAAATTAAAAAAAAAAAAAAAAGAAAAACAAAATTGATAGATAAATTAGCTGGAGAAAAAAATTGTAAATATCAATTGAAATAAGAGAAATGGCATAAGAAATAAGAGAAAATAAAAAAAAAATCAGGGTTCTGTCCTTCATATTTCTTAAATTTCAATGGCCTGTCTAGTTCAAGTGAAACAGTCTGGTTCTTACGGTTCAACAATCCAACTGCGGTTTTGAACGGTTTTAAGAAAATGAAAGCGGTTTTCAAATCCTTCTGGTTTTGTAGTTCAATTGGCGGTCCAACTAGTCCGACCAGACGGTTTGGTCCGGTTTTTAAAACCTTGATTGTTTCAAAATATCTGTCATTCTCAATTTTTATAAAATGCATTTATTAACTTTTTTTATTTTCCAAATTCCAATATACCCTGTTACTCTAGTACATACCTTCTGTAAATGTTTGAAGAAACTTTCAACAATTCGTTGACTGAAAGGGTGTTTTAGTCATACTGATCGAAAATTATGATTATCAATTATCTTCCTTTTTTCTTGTGCAAAAATCTAAAATAACAATTAAAAGGGAATGGAGGGAGTAATTATTTTGACTATGTATTGGTGTATTTTCTTGTCCTTACACATGAGTTATATAGCGAGCTACCAGTTTTTACATGTTTTCATTGAATGATCGTTGCATCTAAAAGTTTAAGTTTTTAGAAGAAAAACAAACATTAAATATTTAATATGCATGATTACAAAAAAAAAAAAAAACAAAAAGAGACTCTTTATAAATTGTTCCAATTTTAGAGAAAAACCACTCTGTTTACTAAAAAAAAAATTGTACGTTCCACCCTCAAGGTTTACTTATATTTTACAAATAACATCAACAAGTAGTTGCACCATTTACAAAAAATCGAGGTCTGTAATGTCAGTAAGATAATTGTGACTTTAATAGATAGAGGAGGGTTTTTGTAATTGAACCTCATTTGACTTTTGGTAATTATCATCATTTAATATTTAAAAGTCTAAGTTGGAAAACAACGATATTAAATATTTAATATTTTTAACATGGTCTTTCACAACCATTAGTAAAAAAGATCTAATTTGATACATATAATGTAACAAATTAAAAAAGTGTCCAAATTGTGCATTTGATAAAAACTGTCTCGATAAATTACACTAAACTTTATGATGTGTTTTTATGGTACTATGAAGTGTCAGAACAAGCTACATGACTATTTAATTGCATGCCACTATTGCCGAATGTTTCAAAATTTAAAATTTCACAATATCCACTTATAATAATACTTTGTGATGCCTTAATAGGCATTTTCTTCTCAAAGTGCAAGTGTAGCGATATTCTTTTCGTGAAGCCTAACACAAGAAACCCTTTTTTCATAATTTGGGCTATTAGAATATAGTGGCATTAAATATTTGAGGATTGCTAACAATTTTTTTTTCTTTTTTACGTGATGGCGTGATAAACAGCATACAAGAGTAATGTTGCACGAGGAATGGATATCTGGTATTTACCCAGGTGTGATATTGATGAATGGCAAAGGACCTTATGGAAGGCCACATTCAATATCGTACGAGTCTTTCAATGTCACAAAAGGTAATTTTTTTTTTCTTTTCAAAAAGATAGCTAGTCCTCAAAGTTCATAGGCAGTGATCAAAAATCGATAGGCTCTCTCTCTCTCTCTCCCTCCATTTTTTGGCAGATTGAGATTTGACGAACTTAGAATTTGAACTTAAAACCTCTCATTTGGATTTTTTTTTTTTTTTTTTTTAAGGTTGAGATTTGAGGAACATGAATTTGAACTTAAAATGGAGAAGTGGTGATGCCAGTTCAACCCAACGGGAGGTTACAGATGAATAAGATTGCCTTTCGTATTAATTAGTATTATCATACTTATGAAATTATATTTTCTGAGTAAAATTATATATTTAATTTTTACTAATTGACAATGTATTTTTCTAATAACCAACTTTAAATAGTAATTTGAAATTTGGGAAAAAAATTTCTATCATATTTTTATATCATTGAATTTTCTTTGTTTCTTTTATTTTTTGTTTTTTTTCTTCTAATGTGTGCTAATATTTATGGGGTGTGCGTGTGCGTATATATTAATTAAATATAGTTGCTATTATTGCGACATCACGTTGCTTGAGTTGATCAAGTTAATAACTAGTAAGGGGGTCGATTCTTTATCTGATTTGATTTTGAAAACATGGTGTTCCTCTATTACATTGTTGAAGATTATACAATGTTTTGAACTCTTTATCATGTGATGTATCAAAATACATATATAGGGAAGACGTACCGGTTCAGAATATCAAATGTGGGATCTCAGTTCAGTTTCAACTTCAGGATCCAGAAACATCAGATGGTGCTTGTAGAAACTGAAGGCTCGTACACGAACCAGATCGTGTTGGATTCTCTAGACGTGCACGCAGGCCAGTCGTGTTCGGTTCTTGTCACCGCTGATCAAGACGAAGCCGATTATTACATGGTTGCTACTCCAAAACTGTACAATGTTGGTGGCCCTAATGACTCCCTTGTGGCCAAAGGAATACTACATTATGCAAACTCAGTTTTATCAGTCCAGGACCCAGTTCCTGATGGACCTGATCCTTTTGACATAGACTTTTCGATTAATCAAGCTAAGTCTATCAGGTTAGTAATCCTTGTCTAAACTCCATCAGGTTAGTAATCCTTGTCTAAAACTAAGTTATAATGCACTGACACTCTTAGAAATTAGTCGTATCATGTTAGACATGTATCGTGTACATAATTGTACATGCATCGACACACCACTTGTTGTGTTTATAAAAATATAAAAAAGTTTTGACACCTCCGATGGTGTGTTTAATACTACAAATCTTCACAAGTTCGTAAGTGTTAAAAAATATAAAGAATTAAATATTTATAAATGTAAAGAGAGAAAATCTCTCTCTCTCTCCCTCCTTTCCTTTATGGAAGTAAAAACCTTTTTCTTTCCCCCGTAAAATACAAAATTCTTTTTTTTTGAATGGAAGCGATCTATTACAATTAATCGAATATATCAATACTTTCAAATCAAGAACAAACTATCACCATTTGTGATAATCAACTATCAAACTTATCAAATTATTATCCAATAGAAAGAAACTAGTATACAACTAGAATAATGCCCATATTCACGGAAATTTGAACCGTTTGATTGACCATACTAGTAAAGTTTCTACAAATTAATCACTCCTATGAACCTTTTTTTACCCCTTGTATTCGCACCTATTTGTCTTCATGCATCCTTTGTGAATTACATATATACATGTTATGTATATGCATACATTTTACATAGCACGAAAGTAATATTAAAATACTTACATATACAATATCGGAGATGTGTTGTGTTATAAAATTTTTGAAAAAATATTGTATTACCCTATTCATGTCCCTGAAACATAGCAAAATTTTGTCATGCAATGGTAGATGGAATTTGACTGCGGGTGCTGCACGGCCTAATCCACAAGGCACATTCAACGTCACAAACGTAACATTATCGCAGACCTTTATCCTCCACGGGTCGAGAGCCAAGATCAATGGTGTGCCGAGCTATGTGGTGAACAATGTGTCGTATCTAACTCCGAGTACTCCATTGAAACTCGCTGATCACTTCCTAAATGGCTCTGGTGTTTACCACCTCGATGAGTTCCCTCTCCACTCGATCAACGATGCTGCATCATACCGAGTTTCTGTTGTTACAGGAGTGCATAAAGGATGGTTAGAAATCGTGTTCAAGAATGATCTTGATGATGAGATGGATTCTTGGCATTTGGATGGCTTTGGATTTTATGTCGTTGGGTAAGATTTGCTGATAGAGATACTACATACTTAATGTCCGTCTTTTCTAAAAGCTTAAACCACTTCAAAAACAACGGCCTGATCTGACACATGTAATTTAACATTCTTTAAAAAGTGTTTCAATTATGCATTTATTGTGACAATTTAATTCGTTAAATTACCTCAATAAGCTATATCAAAATTTAATTATAAAGTTCTTTTCGTGACATGAGGAAATGTTAAGATAAACTATGCTATACTTAAATATGTGTAAAACTTTTAGCTAGTGTTACCAAAACATTTTTGATTTGGTGAAACTAGCTAAAAGTTTTACATATTTAAGTATATCAATAGTTTATCTTGACTTTTCGCAATGTTAAAAGAAGTATATTATAGTTAAAATTCGTAACTCATTGAGACATTTTTGATAAAGTGTCGTGACAAGTGCATAGTTAAGATAATTTTTAAAAATTTCACATTGTATCTGTCAAAATAGATCATTCTTTTAGCAATGAACTTTTAAATGAGATGATAATCTAATATGATTATATGAGGTAGTACCAAATAAGAAATCTTGGGCCTAAATGTCACCCCCGCCCTTTTAATGTCTGCATAGGAGGGGCCATGTTGGAGATATTAAATATTTGATATTAATATCTTTCGTTTCTAATCGTTTAAACTTTTAAGCATTTAGCATTTACTTAGCGTTATGCCCTTTTCTAATGGTTATGGACTACTTCTGAACTAATCACAGGTTTGGCGATGGAGAATGGACGCCTGAATCGCGTAACACTTATAACCTTTATGATCCAATTGTTCGTTCGACAGTTCAAGTATATCCTGGAAGATGGACTGCTGTATATGTGTTTCTTGACAACCCTGGAATGTGGAATTTAAGATCACAAAATTTGGTGCATTGGTACTTAGGACAAGAACTCTACATAAGGGTTCACGACGATGATCCTAATCCGGCCAAGGAGCGCCCCCCTCCTCAAAACCTCCTCTTTTGTGGTTAGCACCCCAACTCCACACCCCCCCCCCCTCCCCACACACACACACACACTGAAAAGTTACGGAAAATTCTTGCCTGTATTGGGTTAGTGGCGAGTGTTTTATATTTATCATATAATTGGTATATAGTGTAGGAGAAGTGACCAATCACATGGTAAGTGTATTAATGTTTGCTATATGATTGGTTGAATTCAGGCAACTCTAGGCAAGAATTTTTCCTAAAGATACTTATATACCTATTTGCATGCATTCTAAAAAGTAATATTAGTGACAGTATACAAGTAGTGATATAAAAATTATCACCGATAACTATATACAATGACAATACCTTCTACTTTTTTGCTAATTAAGTTTATTTAGCAATAACCGATTTTATTTTGTTACAATATCACTCAATCATACTAAGAATTAATGTTTTGATTGTCGTTGACAATTGTATTAAATGATAATATCTTCTTCGATTTTGCAAATTAAATTTATTTAGTAGTGACAAATTTTAGTTTGTTACAATATTACTCAATCGTTGTTAGAATTAATGTTTTGATTGTCGATGATAATTGAATTAAATGACAATATATTCTACCTTTTCACTAATTAAATTTATCTAGCAACAACCAATTTTATTTTGTTACAATATTACTCAATCACACCAAAAATTAATAGTTTTAATTGTTACTATTGACACTTAGTGATGCCTCTAATGGTGACAACTTTGTGATGTAACAATTGTCACTCTAATTTTGTAAAAGGATTTTAATTATCACTATACTGTTACCATAGATGTGTCATTATTTATATATAGTGACAACTTAAACGCTATTTTGTGATTACTGACAATGCGCAAATTATTCTTTTGATAAAATATTTAATCTTTTGTCATTAACTTTTTAGTATGAATTGCTATATTGTCACCAACTTATCATTTTCTGGTGAATCAACATGTATTTTTTTTAGGTTAACATATTTTGAATCAAATTCTGGTTGAATTGTTTAAACAGGAATTTTTGATGCTGCTCCTGCTCCTATAGCTATTGCACCAGCTCCTTAGGAAGGGTGATGATAGATTGTTCCTAATATTCTTTCTTGTTGTGAATGACTGTTCCTCTGTTATTTATGAAACTTGCTATCTTAAAAATATTCTATATTATTTAATACCTACCAAAATGACCGAAGTGTAATAGTCATACGCTATCATCTGATATGAATTAAAGAGCTTGTAATTTTACTTTATTTTTTTGTCAATCTCTGGTGGGATTTCAGGAGAAACATTTCGATGCTTTTAAAGTAAAATGGTTCGAAGAGCGATGAGTGATGGTATTTATGTTTGTGGCGATCGTATTCCAACTCCCATGCTGAAAAAAATGTGATTAGGAGCCTGTTTGGATGGGCTTTTTTTAGAAACTAAGCACTCTTTGTTTTTTATTTTTTTGAAAAAAGGCACTTCACAATAAAAAATTGTATTTGGATGGGCCTTTAAAAAAAAATAGAAGTCCAAAAAAAAAAAAGCAAAACTGACTTTTTTGAAAAGCTATCCCATAATAGCTTCAAATGAAAGCACGTTTAATTATTTCTTTAATTAAAGGCGTCGAAAGCTATATTTCAGAAAGAAACAACATCAAAAATAACAAAAAAGAAAAAAGAAAACAAAAAAAGAGTGCTCAGAATAAAATTCTCACAAAAGATTTTGAAAATCTTAATTAATGCATGTAAAGAGTATTATACCTCTTGTTCTCATGTCAAAAGACAATATTTGAATCAAAATGTTAGGAGAATAATATTAACTTCCATAAAGAAAAATATCAAGATGATTTTTGATCATGATATATCTCATTTAGAATTTACGATAATGTAATCGTCGAAGGTGCTAATTTTCATATTCGAAGTTCCTTTTATAGACATTACAAGTATTTGCAACGGAATCAAAATTGCTCTAGCAATTCAATAAAGAAACGCACTTTGAAGACATTGATTATATAGAAGTTATAAAATACTATATATATATATATATATATATATATAACGCGAATGGATTGTTGTAATCTGGCGAAGAGAAAGTTGACTTGCAAAGTTGAGCAAGTCAGTTAATGTGAAAGAGGACTTAATCGAATGTTAAGATTGAGGCAACCTAACTAAAAGATTTTGTGTTCAAATTTCATTAATACGAGTATAGCCTATTTATTTAGTAATTGCAGTATTTCTTTAAAAGCATCGGAAAATATTTCCTTCGATCGGAAAATTTCTTCAAGGCTTTGTTAGGTTCTAAGATTTTAGCAATCAAGGAAAATGTTAAGGAAAGGAAAATTCTCTATTTTTTTTGGGTTGTTAAAGAAAACAATAAGGAAAATAATTTTTCTACATAATTGTCTTCCATTTTGTCTGGTTATTCTTGTAAATTAAAGGAAAATATAAAAACACACCAAAAAAAAAATCCAAATAATCAATTAATTGCATAAAAAAAATTGCATGAAATATATCCAAACAATCAATTAGTTTGAGCAATAAAAATGAGATGAGAGTTTGAAAAGTGAGAGACTGCTAGAGAGAGTAACATAACTTTTCCTTCATTTGTCTCACCTAATTGGAAAGAAAATATTTTTTTTTCTCAATTTATGTTATATTTTTTTTTTCTATTTTCTTTTTCTTACCATTTCCTTCCTTTTTTCCTAGTAACAAAACATTGAAAAATACCTTTTCTTCCTATTTTCTTTTCCTTTCGCCTCTAAAATCCTAAAACCAAACATAATGTAAAAGTCTTTAGAATTTCATAATTTATAGAATAAATATCGCATTGGTATAGAATATCAATCGAGAAAAAAATAAGTGCGACTAAATTTCAGTATATATATATATAGGAACTTCTTATTATAACTAGCTAGATGCTTCTAGAAATTAAAAAATAAAACAAAAATAAAAACAAAAAGGGATAATTACTCCCACCACCCCTGAGGTTTGACCTAATTACAAATAACACTCTCTTGTATCGAAAATTACCGATACCCCCCTAAGTTTTGTTGTCGTCTTACAATTTTCCCCTTCCATTAAGTTGACTAACAGTCGACATTTGCATACCTACGTGATCTCCCGAAATTACTCTTTTAAAGGCGGGAATATTATTTGAACAAATATGAATTGACTCATTTACCCTTGAGGGTGTTTATAGTAAATAATATCATTATTTGAGGTATTTTATTGTAATTGAGTACATTTTTAAGGGGGTTTAATGTAATATTTTTGTTAAGTATATATACATACACACACAAATATATATATATATATATAGATATACATACAAATATCCGCCGCCGCCGCCGCAGGCCACCGTCTGCCACCGCGAAAGAGAGAGAGACCGAGAGATCTAGAGGGAGAGGGAGAGATGCAGAGGAGGGAGGGGAAGAGAGAAGGAGGAGGGAGGGAGAGAGAGGAGGACTGCCGCCGCCCACCGTCCTTCACCATCGCCGCCATCCTCCGTTATCCGCCGCAACAGAGAGAGGGGTGAGAGATCTATAGAGATCAAGAGAGAGAGATCATCCTCCGTCTTCGCCGCCGCGCCCTCCGTCCTCCGCCTCTGCGGCGCCGCCCTCCGTTCTTCCCCGCAGCCGCAACGCTGCTCTCCGTTCTTCGCCATCGCCGCAAGAGAGACAGTTTGAGAGGGGTGAGATGGGGAGGAAGAGAGAGAGAGCAGAGGAGGGACGAAGAGAGAGAGATGAGGAGGACTGCCGCTGCCGCCGCCCACCGTCCTTCACCGTCGCCGCCATCCTCCGTCGTCCGCCGTATTAGAGAGAGACAGTTCTTCGCCGCCGCGCCGCCCTCCGTTCTTCGCCACCGCCGCCGCAAGAGAGAGACAGTGTGAGAGGGGCGAGATGGGGAGGAAGAGAGAGAGAGATGGGGAGGGAGGGGGATGCGGGTGGGGTGGGAGGTGGTGCCGACGTTTTTTTTTTGGTGGAGGGGGGGTGAGGTGGGGGTTAAGTTAGGGTTTTTTTTGAAAAAAATGGTAATTTTTTTTTCAATGAAGAGTATTTTGGTCAATTCAATTTTATACCTATTTTTTTATTTTTTAAATAAAAAATTATTTCAAATATTTAAGGGGTAAAACTGACATTTTATTATTTCTGTCTATATTACCAAAAGGTCCACAAAACTTAGGGGGGTATCGGTAATTTTCGATACAAGGGGGTGTTATTTGTAATTAGGCCAAACCTCAGGGGTAGTGGGAGTAATTATCCCAAACAAAAATAACTTAGATTAAAGGCAAAGATTCAAGCTATGGTACTATTTGAACACGAAGGAAAGAATATATATTGAGTTTAGGATTAGTTAGATCTACCAACCAAAATGAAAATAAACAAATTAGCAATATGTGCTTGGATTAGTTGTACTCAAGTTGTCGCAGTGAGAGTGGAGAACCAAACAGTACATATCAAATGAAATCTTCGTATAAACAAGTCAACAAAGAGTGGTGTCCCATGTCAAGGGAGGAACAACCATGTTCAACACACACACACATATATATATATATATATATATATATATATATTTTGAACATTTTTGTCAAGTGTCACTATTGACCGAACTATCGAAGGATTTTTTATATGAATCAAGTAATAATCTTAAAAATATGATCTTTTTTAAATTTTCAATTTAAAACTAGTTCATTTCTTACCTAAAATATGAGATCGGTTATAATCTAGCAAGGGCTCTTATAATTAATCAAAATTTGCCTCTAAAATCTCGACACACGTCACAGTTACTATATAAGCCACAAACGAATTACAAAATATACATATAAAGATTGAAAATATTAATGTGGTACCATGGTGAAGTTTTGGATTTAATGAATCACAAGCTGCTGGTCATGAATAAAACTTTCTATAAGTAGTTCCATATATATATATATATATGTATGTATATGTATCTGCACTAACAAGTAAAATCCTACCACTCTATGTAACAATAAATGATCTCTAAAGACTTTTATGTCGGATATATTTGTTAATAGTTTAGAAATAACCGTTCAGGTTTCAATTTTGTCTTCCTTTTACTATCATCATATTAATTATTAATAGTACAAGCATTTTTATTTTTTATACGTACATATATACGTATATATACATTGGCAAAACTACCGATGTTTAAAATTATATAGGGTGCCAATATATTTTAAGTTTTTGCATTATTACTTTGTTTAAACTCTTATTGGTTCTATTTCTGCAGTTCGTACTCGTACCTCAAGTCAGATTACACATAAATGGTTTAAAAGATAAAATAAAATAAAATAAAAATCGGCGAATATATTTCTCGTAAAATATACACTAATACAAGAAAGGGAAAAACAAGTGTGTTTAAAGATATAAAATTGTATTAAGAGAGTGTTTGGCTAAGCTTATAAGCTCTTCAAAACATCTTATAAGATGTTTGAAAATTTATAAGCTCTTAAAATTTGTTTGGTAATTGTTTGAGTAAATAAGCTTATAAGTTCAAAAACTAAACTTTAGGAGCTTATAAGCTCAAAAAAAAAAAAGGTAAGGTACCCCAATTTGTTTTTGAAACAACTTATAAGCTGTATAACATTAGAATATGAAATGACATAAATATCTTTATATTTTTTCAATATAACATTCCTAATATCTCCCAAAAATATTTATTTACATAAATTAATTTTACATTATTATTTTTTATTATCATTAGATTTAAAATAAAATATAAGCTCTTATTTTTACCAAACAGAATCATAACTTATAAACTCAAAAAATATCTTATAAGCTACAAGATCTTATTTTATCCAAACAGTTTGACAACTTATTGTTGAAATAAGACGTATAAGCTTATAAGCTCTAAAAATATCTTATAAGCTATACGAGCTTAAAAGCTCTTTAAAATAAACTTAGCCAAACACCCTCTAAGAAACAAATCAAAGAATTTTAGTTATGCGTATGAAGTTAGTGACATTGGAAATAAATGTTATGTACAAAAACAATATCAAGAAATTAAAACGATATTAGAAAGTAATTAATTGTCCGAATAAAACAGGAAAAAAATATAGCCGTGGGCAGTAAATAATTGTGTTAATTAAATTTAAAAAAAAAAATAATTGAACCTTCTAAATTAATAATGGCAGTCAACCAATGCTGGAGTAGTAGTAGCAGTGGTGGACAAAACAAGGCCCGCTCCCGCTTCATTTTTCTCTTGCGGGCTTTTTCCCTGCCTTGGCCCGAGCCCGAATCTCTGATTCTCATCCTCCGGCGCCGGAAGATTGAGATCCAAAGACAACCCATTTCGGGGCTTCTTCGTTTTTTCAATCTCGAGCTCTTCAATGGAGGCCTCCGCCGCCGGGATGATCACCGGAGATCGGATGATTGGCCCGGCCCGGTGCTTCCTCATGTGCCCTCCGAGTGCCTGGCCCGATGTGAACTCCGCCCCACAATACGAGCACTCGTGGATTTTCGGCGACGGCGCCGACGACTTCCCGGCGGCGGAGAAGGTGGTGGCGGTGGAGATGTTGCTCAGCTGTAGAGAGAGAGAGTTCGATGAGATTCTGTTTATTGGCGATTGGAAATCTAATTCCTCATCCGAGAAATTGGTGGGCCTTTTATCGTTTTTGAGCTTTTTGTGGCTGGCCCGGTGGCCACCGAGGGCCTGGAACGAAGGGAAGGCCCGGTTACATGTCTTGCAAGTATACAAGCCGGCGGCCGCCTTGGCGGCGGTGCCTGCAGCACTGGTTCGGCTATTGTTGTTGTGCTTGGGGTAATATGGCGGTGAGAAATGGCCGCCACGGGACAAGAGCATGAGGCATCTAGCGGTGTCGACATCCTCCGTGGTGGTGCTCTCCTCCGACGAGGCGGGGCTGCGGCGGAGAAGGTCGTCGGCGGCGACAGCGGTGGGTGGCTGCGGTGGTGCGATGGTGAAGGGAATAGGGGAGTTTGGCCTGTGTCTCTTGGTGCGCTTGCCCTTGGCGATGGCGGCGGCAGTGGCCGGGGACGAGAGGTCTTTAGGCGGCGCCGCCAGTTCGTCCACAGCCTCCATGTCCCTCCTTCACCACCACCACCATCACCAAACAGAATGATGCTTGTGAGATATGCCTTGTTTTTCACTTTAGAGAGAGAGAGAGAGAGAGAGAGAGAGAGGAGGAGAGAGAAATTAGGAGAGGGGTGGATGGTGAAGGGAGTTTACAGGAGGGAGAGAAGTGTGGGGTGGTGAAAAATTTGTGACATAATTAGTGAATGTGAGAGGTTTAGGAAGTCAAATAGCTTCATTATGTCTTGTATATATTAGTAATTTTTAGTACTAAATATAGAGATATACAATTATATTTTATATTTAGTATGTTATGTAGATATATATGAATGGGGCTAGTATAGTAGTTGCTTATTTTATAAGTCAATATTCAAAAAATATCATAATTTTATTAGACGTGGCTATGGTCCTTGCCATTTAATGAATACTTAGTAAGATGGACAAATTTGTTGCGTGCGTAACATAATAAAATATACAATTTAATTATATATTTAAATTTAGACTAAATTAAATTGTAAATATTTATTAAGTTTTATTTGAGAATGAAAATTCTTTGGTATTTACTAAACTTAAAATTAGTAAATTAGTAAGAAAGTAAAAAAAGATAATTTTTTTTGATTTAAAAGTAATTATATAAGAGAGTTAAAAATTATTTAATAATATGATACGAGAGAAGGGAGGAGAGATGAGAGACTGACAAAGTAAAAGAGAAAAATACCAAACATGTAGGGGGAAGCAGGAGAGAGAAACACAAAAAAAAAAATGATACACCTAAAAATGGAGAAATTAAAAACAATTATTAAAGTAATCTTTCCCGTTATATAACAACATAGATAATACTCATTTCTCATATATTTCTCCCCATCTTCATTGATTACTAAAATTGTTCAAATTCTGGAGAAATATGATAAAATATACACCGACAAAAATGACAAAAAAAGTTAACGAAAACTTTTTGCGGTGTTTTGAACCCCCAAAGCTTGTTTTGAGCTCAATTTCTTACTAGTAGATTAGGCACACTAGCTCGATCGATGCGTGTATAAAATAAAAATGAGATATAATATAATTAAATTATTATATTTTAATAGTATAAAATTAAAATTTTATTATTTTATACTATCTTTTTAATGACTTATAGTATAATTCATCACAAAAAAAAATTACTTATAGTATATCTATAAAATTTATGATAAGCTACCTAACAAAAGATTTGAAATAAAACTAATTGTCTGATTAAAAAGAAATAGAAATATTTTTAAAAAGGGAAAGTGAAAGAGGAGTGGGGAGAGAGGTGAGAATACAAACAACAAATAAAAAAAAGTTATTGTTCGAGGGAGGGGGGGGGAGGGGGGGGGGGGATATTAAGGAGAAGGAAGTTAGTTGAAGATTAATAAGGGCATTTTGGACTTCTACAATTAAACATACCAAAAGAAAAGTCAAAGATCCTTCCATTGAATACATAACTAGTATATTGGGCATATTCGATATATGTACAAAATACAAATGAGACGTAATCTAATGAAATGATTAAATTTAAAATGAAGTTTTTATTGAATCTGTATAAATGTGTGTGTGTGTATATACTAACTATTTTTATTATTTATACTATCATAAATGTGTGCATATATATTAACTATTTTAATTATTTACACTATCTTTTCAACTATATTTAATATACTGACTAAATTTATGATAAGTGAAAAATCAAAACTAAAGTAAGATTAAATTTTATGATTAAAAATATAAGTAAAAAAGGAAGTAAAAGAAAATTCTAAAAGAAAGGATGTGACAGAGGAAAGAAAGTAGAAAAGGAAAAATTAAAAGTACATTAGAGAAATGAGAGAGAAAATAATAACTAAAGATTTCATATTTACAATTATTTTAGTAGGCATATTTTAAGAAGTTTAAAATTACACACAAAAAAAAAAAGTCAAAGTGGTTTTCACTTAATATGTAGTATATATATAGATAAAAAAAAAATCATTGTTGGAGAGAAAAGAAAGAATTAAGGAGAAGGAAGGTGGCTGAAGATTAAAAGGGCACTTTTGGAATTCCACAATCAAACATACCATAAGAAAAGTTAAAGGCCCTCCGACTTAATATATAGTATAGATTTTTTTTTTGGTCTAAACTACGCGGTTCCGACTCGTTGGCCGACTAATTCGGATCGGGTACTGCAGAGACCTAATATGGGGGCAACTCTCCCAACCCAGTTGCTCCATTCACAACACCAGGATTCGAACTTTAGACATCACTTACAGGATCGAGCGCCTCATTCCGCTAGACCAACTGGTAGTTGGTAATATACAGTATAGATAATGGAGTATAATTAAGACAACAAGACACTTGAATTACAGACAGCCCCCCGACTATTGGGGTCAATTGCACTTTACCCTCCACGTTTTGTGTTTTCTACGAGAACATCATCTAGTATTTTAAATTGATTACTGAAATCCCTTGGCTATGATTCTGGCCACATTTAGAAGAATATTACGTCATATGATTCTGGCCAACTAGTATTTTGCACTAAAATGCAAATATTATGAAGCAAAGTACTGCCCACATACGTTAGAGTAATTTCACCTAGTTTGTTCAACTGCCAAAACTATAACCACCAGCTATTTGTTATTTGTTCTTTGAGAATTTTTATGTTCACAAAAATTACTAATTTCAATTTGAGATATCAAAAAATTCATGCATTTGCAGTTCACAATGAATGTACAAAATAAGTGATTGTAAAAGCTCCAACATTTGTGCAAAAATGGTTACAATTGTGCAATAAGTTTCACATATTGACATTGAATGTATTCATAAACTTCTAAAGGTATCTCTTGATAAAATGTCATTTTTATCAAATTTTAGGCGCATTTGAACTTATTTTGATTAAAGTTGGGTTTAAATTGGTTAGAATTTCACCAAATTAATTTCTTATTTGCTGTAGGTGAAAATTGATGAAATATAGTTCAAAAAGGGCATAAAAAATAGTAAAAAGTGCAGAAGAATGCTATACAAGAAAGTTGGGAGGCTAAACATGGAAACAATCACGCTCGTTGCATAACGCGTGATGGTTAAAATTTTCTATGCAGGAGTAGAAGGCAATTGTCTAGTTATGACAAGACTTTGACATGGAAACAAACTCTCTTCTTTTCTACGATTTTTCGGGCTTTTCAAAGAATTAAGTAAACTTCATAATTCCAATTGGTAAAATCAAATTCATAATTGTCTGATTGAATTAACACAAGTGGAAAGTAGTATAATTTGATTTGGTCAAAACGTTTGAATTATACTTCGAAAAATACACAATCTAGTTTCGAAGAACCATATTTGTAGGTTTGTTGGCTAGGATTGGGTCTTTCTAGTTTTTAATATTGTTAACGAGTTAAATTCTATCATTTGACTAGAGTTATTCGTTAATTAAGGATTATTCATTGCATTTGCATGTTTAATCTATTATTAAGGAAAGATTAGGTTGGACGAGTTATCTGATGACTATAACCAATCTATTGCATGAACTAAAGCTATTTTTGAATCAATGATCAATCCATGAAAACATTGTGCGAAGAATTACCCCTGACTGAATTTTTATTTATATCGATTTGTTTTTAATTTATTGCTTGCATGCTTTTATTTTATTTTGTTAACTTTTTCAACCCTCCCCCCCTACTTTGAATACTTGGTTATCTCAAGAATTCATCAATAAGTTATTTCTTGTGGGATCGACCCTGCTCATCCTGTATACAATTTTATTTGTACCTAGAGTAGCAGGATTTATTTTTGGTAAATTCAACACCCACCATCTCTACTTTCTACAAAAACTCACGAGTTTGAATCCATTTATACATATAGTCATTAAAGTAATTATTTTTGTGATGAGATTTCGATTTGACTAACATTCTGGTGAAGTTGTTTATCGATGGAGTTTCCCATAATATGACCATTTGCTATTTTGCAATGCTAACATTTTAGAGTGATAACATACATACATATTTGATAATGAATTTCGCACATAAGATGTTTAATGTTTTAAGTGGGTGGGCCCCATATTTTGGTGTTTTGTCGGTGTGTTTGTTTTGGAGCGATAATTCTTATAATTGAAACTCTTTAAAAAGGTGTATGTTTGATTTATTAGTGTGACCATGGTTTTAAACGTACAAAAATTTGATTTTGCTTCCATGGGATGCCATTTTTTTAGTAATTTCACATGTCAATTTTCGGGATAAAATGGACAATATACAAGGGGCAATGGCAATGTAGAATTTGAAATGCCGCAAACTCACCTGCTAGGTGAGATTGTTATACCGCATTATATAGTATTCCTAATGCCAGCTGGATTACAATTGATCAACTCATAAGAAATTCGATGAGTAATCAAATGCACTTAAAAATACATTTTAAGGGTCACTACTAGAAAAAAGGCTTTTAGCCACGGATTTGGCAAAAAATCCGTGGCCAAGGAAATTAGCCACGGATTGGCCACGGATTAGCCACGAATTTTTTCTGTGGCTAAAAGTGGCGTGGCTAATCTCAGCCACGGCTTTTTAGCCACGGCTAAGCCGTGGTTAATCCGTGGCCAATTTTGGCCACTTTTTTGTTGAATGGGCGTGGCCCTTAGCCACGGTCCGACCGTGGCTAAGCCGTGGCCCCTAAAAAAAAGAAAACGCTAATCAGACCGTACCCGCAACCCAACCCGCGCCCGAAACCTGGACCCACGTCCCCCAAGCATTTTTTTTTGCGCTCAAGGAGATTCGAACACGGGACATCAATGTTGTAATTGAAGCATGCAACCGTTGCGCCAAAGGATTTCTTTGGTTATGGATTGATTTTTTTTATACTAAACTATATTTTTACAATATTTTAAACTTAAATTATCTAATAAATTTCATTAGTATTATCAATTTTTGTAATTTTATTGTAGTAATTTTTATAAATTATTAACCAATTATTTTTTTAAAATTAAAGATATTTACCTATGACTTTATCATTCAATATTCAAATTTTCTTTTTATGACAAATATTTAATAAATTAATATATCAAAAACAAAATTTATAACAAAAATCTATTTATATAATTTATATTTAGATAATAGCAACTTTAATTCGTGATCATTTGTCAATATATTCGTATATGTGTGGTATTATATATATATATATATGTCAAGTATACATATCATATATATATATATATCAATAAATGTATCTATTTTAAATATGTCCAAGTATATATGTATCAATATATATATATATGTATATATAAATGTCCAAGTATATATATATATATATGTCCAAGTATATATAGATAATTTAAATTTATATAATTAAAATATCAATAACAAAAATTTATATATGTGTGGTATTATATATATATATATATATGTCAAGTATACATATCATATATATATATATATATCAATATATGTATCTATTTTAAAGATGTACAAGTATATATGTATCAATATATATATATATATATATAAATGTCCAAGTATATATATGTCTAATATCTTCGTATATGTGTGGTACTATATATATATATATATGTCAAGTATACATATCATATATATATATATATCAATATATGTATCTATTTTAAATATGTCCAAGTATATATATATATATGTCCAAGTATATATAGATAATTTAAATTTAGATAATTAAAATATCAATAACAAAAATTTATCCGTTGTGCAAAAAATCAAAAATAAATAAATAAATAAATAGCCACGGCCTGGCCGTGGCCAATCCGTGGCTAATAGCCACGAATTGCCCGTGGCTAAATTAGCCACGACCTGGCCGTGGCTAATTTTTTTTTTTAATTTTTTTGATTTTTTGCACCACATATAAATTTATATATATATATATATATTGATACATATATAAATTTATATTGATACATATATATGTGTATATATATATGAATCAATATATGTGTATATTTATGTCCAAGTACATATATCATATACACATATATCAATATATATATATGTCAATGTGTATCTTATATATGTTAATATATTATATGTATATTCTAATCCTCTATATATAGTCTATATGATATAACTATATATAACATATCTAATATATGTTACAAATGTAGAGTGCATATATATATAGATCAAATATATAAATATATATATCTAATCATATGTACGATATATGTTCAATCATCTGTATGAAATAAACATATATTAGTGTATTATATATCTAATATATGTTATATATGTACTTATATAGCTAATATATATACATCTAATTAGACATAAATACATATATATATGAGTATATCTAATCTTATACGTATGTAACATATCCAATCATTTATTATATATATCAATATACATATATTACTTACGTATTGCAAAAATTAATTATTAAACAAAAAATTAAAGTGGTGTAGTGGTTTGATTCTCTAACTTCAACTAACAGGTCAAGAGTTCAAACCATATCCGGTGCAAAAAAAAACAAAAAAAAATTTGCCCAATAATTTTTAGCCACGGTCTGGCCGTGGCTAACTCGTGGCTGTTAGCCACGGCCAGACCGTGGCTAATTTAGCCATGGCCTGGCCGTGGCTAATCCGTAGCTAATCCGTGGCTAAAAATAGGCGCCAAAATTCCCTCTAATTTTAGCCACCAAAAATAGCCACGGATTGGCCGTAGACAATCCGTGGCTAAGTTTTTTTTTTTTTTTTTTTATTTAAATCCGTGGCTAATCCGTGGCTATTTGCAGTTTTTCTAGTAGTGGGTGCAAATGCTCTATAAACATGTATCAAAGATGTCCGTATAGTGATCTTAATGAAACTCAATGGAGTTTGTTATAGCGATCTTCTATCGTAGCTCTACAATTTTAATGAAACACAAAGCTTATGTTTTATACTCGATTATGGTTCTTAGTCGCAACTAGTTATTATGATTATACATGCGCTGCAACATAAGTTTAATTGGGCATATGTGTGTGTGTGTGCGCGTATATATATATGTAATATAACATGAGTTGTATGGCCACGAGTATGAGTACGGTTGTTGATCAAGCGATAGTATTTACTCATGAAATTTATTTGTATGATCACCCAATCATATATATTTCATAATTAACTTTATTAAAAATACGCCATAGTCACAATATTAATTGCTTCAAGGAAATTCTTAATTATAAATGATCTGGGAGTTTGAAGTAATTTTGAAAATAAATAAATAAAAAAGAAAATTGAAGCCCTATAATTATGGTATTTTGAATTTTAATAATACCCAAAATTAAGTGGTCGAAGTTTGCTCACTTCAATATTACTTAATAGTTTTTAGCGCAAATTACAATTACCACTTCTAATGTATGATAAAATTATTACAAACACTCCCATAAATGAGATATTATCATGAACCCCTTAATGTTATGTGTCGTCTAACAATTAATTTGCACATACCAGTAGCTTAACTAAAGGTTGTCGTTAGTCAACCTATATGAACTTTTGAAAATACAATTAGGGATATTTTCATTATTATGTGTCATAGTGTGGGTATTGCATTGTAATTTATTGAAATCACATAGGGTCAAACAAGCCATTTATAGCCCTTGGTGGATAATGTGTATATTTAACAAATTATAGATTTCAACTGTTATGTTCAAGCAATGTAAAATTCTACTTATATGGTGTATGATCTATTGATAAAATATTATTAATTAACAATACAAAACTCAATTTTAGTAGTCAAACAGAAAACCATATGAACACCTCAAAAAACATGACAAATGAATACCAAAAGTATAATTGTGATTCATGCCATAAAGCTTAGTATGTACTTATAATATACAATGCTTAAAATGATCATTAAACATGTAAGGGCCTAATGGTGATTTACCATACTTGGGGGTATTTTTTTTGTAATTTCTTCATACTTTAGGGATGGTAACTATAATTTGCCATATTTGAGTAAGGTTAAAACTGATATTTTCTCAATTCAATTGGACTTAACATTGACCTCCCCAAATTAGGGGGTAATATCCCATATGTGGAGGTATTTTTTGTAATTTCGCTATATCTTAAAGGGTGGTAATATAATTATGATTTGCCCAAGTTTTAAATGATTACTTGCTGGTTTTTGCCCGTATTTATTGGTTATTGTTGATTTGTAGATTATATTTTAGTATGACAATGTATATGATTGTCTTAATCTCTCATGATCAGGACATTTATGGTTGTGAATTAATATTAAAATGTCAGGTTAAAAACTTGCATTAATTCCATTATCTATATTATATATTAAGAGAGAATCCCTTTAACTTTTTCTTTAGTGTGTGTAATTTTGAACTTCATAAAATACCCTACTCGAATAACTTTAAATATAAAATCTTTAGTTCTTATTCTTTCTCTCTCTAAAGTATTTTTTATTTTCCTTTTCTATTCTCTTTCCTCTCTCATCTCTCACATCACTTTTTCTAGAATTTTCTTTTAATCATTTATTTAATCATAACATTTAATTGTACTTTAATTTTGATTTTTCACTTATCATAAATTTAGTCAATATATCAAACATAGTTGAAAAGATAGTATAAATAATAAAAATAGTTAAAATATATACACACATTTATACATATTCACTAAAAACTCCATTTTAAATTTAATCAATATTTCATTAGATTACAATCCCTTTTTTTTTTTTTTTGGCACACACACATTGAGTGTGTCCTAGTATGTATTACTAGCACGTGCTCTGTGCTATGCAAGGTATTAATATATATATATATATATATATATATATGCATATATATTGAATAAATGCATATTTTTATTCTCTTATAAGATAAAAGTACTATAATGTATTTACATTTTTGAAAAAACTGACAACAATTAAATTTAGAAAAAATAGAAGTTTTTAGATTGATAAAACATATCTTGCTACCATTTTAAAATTGAAAACATTTTAATATCGATTAATGTGTTCTGTAATATAAAAAGAACAAAATATGATGTATTAAATTCTCTTTAATTATGTGTGTAAAATATAAAAACACAAAGTAAAATTATAGTTATGCTGATAAACTGGAGTATAGAAATAGAGTATTTTTAATTATCAATTGAACTAATAGAGAAGAAAGAAAACTAAACACAAATTTTGATGAACATATAATTCGTTTGAACTGAAAAATGAATGCTAAAAAGAATTTAAAAGGTAAAACTAAAAGAAAATCTTCACACTTAGTTTATATTAAATATGAATAAAGAATTAGAAAATTAGCACAATAATTTTAAAACAAAATATTAAAATACAAATAAAAAAGAGAAAAAAAAATCAATTGTAGTTTTTACTCTACTAATTATATATAAAACGTCAATAATTTTTGCCCACATAGTTGAAATTCGCAACCAAATATAAACATTCTTTTGTTCTAAATCCATTCCAAAAAATAATTTATTTCATTACACTCATGATTTGCAATCTATTTTGGTTTTAGAATATGGATATATTAATTTGAATATAGCACATGTTTTTGTAAGAAATAACAATAATTAACTATAATATCTTCAACTATATCATTTTCTAGATAAATAAATTAATTTTATATCGGGCAAATTACTTATAAAGTTCTACAGCAAGACTTTACGTATTTCTTCTCAATATAACACAATTATATATATATATATATATATATATATATATTATGGTTTGAACCTTTTAAAGGTTAATTAGACTTTTCAAAACTATACAATCACTAATCTTTATAAAGTAACAATTTTTGACTGAGAAAATATATTTACTCTTCCTTTTTTTATCTTATAAAAAGTCAATTTGTACATTCATTCTAACACAATATTAACATAATAGCAAATTATTGTTAAATTAAATGCACAATAAAACAATCATATATTTTATCTAAAGTTTTATTTAGTATCAATTAAGTGAGACGAAAAGTATACTATTAATAAATTAAATTGAAATATAATAGTTTATTCACCAAAATAATTATAAACATAGAAATGATTGTTGAACATGAACCGATAATATAATGAGAAGAATATTATATTAAAAAAATTAAATAGCAATGGGACAAAGTGAATTATTATTGTAATATATATGTAATTTGATAAAAAAAAATTAAATAATGATACACCAATAAAAAAAACCATCATCAAAATTATCAAAATATAAATTTAACCATAGAGATGCTAAAATTTAAAAAAAAATGCAAAGGAAAGGATTTCATGCTCTACTTTGTATTCTTCTTTAGCCATGCTGATTTTGGTTTGGGCGCCTAGGTGTGGGGGCAAGGCAACTGTAACTTATAAAATGTCTAGATTTTGTAAAAAAAAAAAAAAAATTAACATAGGTTGAGAGGATCAATTATACTAAAATGTTTGCTCTCGTTGTCAAGATGGTTAAGGCATAAGCATTTTTATCTGAGTTGCATCAGATGGATGTTTATAATGGATTCCTTCATGTGGACTTCCAAGAGGAGGTGTACATGAAATTGCCGCAAGAATTTCAACTTACAAGTTCAGGAAAGGTATGTCAATTTCAAAAATCTCTTTATGTGTTAAAATAGGCACCACATTGTTGGTTTACAAGTTATCGGTCATCTTGAAAGACTACGGTTTCAAGCAATTCATATTTTGATTATGTCCTACAAAGAGATGTTCGAATCAATGTTCTTGTTCATGTAAATGATGTAATTATTTCAGGGAATAATTATGATGCTACCCGACAATTGAAGACTTATCTTAGTAAATGTTTGCATGTCAAGGATTTGGGGGACTTGAAATACTTTTTAGGTAGGGGAGAGAGAGAGAGAGAGAGAGAGAGAGAGAGGCGCAGGTGGTGGTGGGTGGGGGTTGGGAGAGATAGGGTTTTTATTTTTAAAAATAAAAAATTTTATTTTTTAAAAAATATTTTTTAATTGTGTAAAAAATATATAAGTGGATATATAAAAAAACATGTGTAAATATACACATATCAGCCATGTCATCAAAATTGTCTACGTCAACACAGTTGATCGGAAACCCTCAAATTAATTGTCCATGTCAGTACAAGTCGCTGGACTCCGGCAAAATCAAACCAAAATTGACAATTTTTCGTAAATTATAGAACTAAAATTAAACGCATACTTATATGACTAAAAATCAAAAAGGTAATAGGTGGCAGACGAAAATTGTAATTTTTCCTAAAATAAAAGGTATTATCTCTTAGTACATATTATTAATGACAATTGCGATACTATATCTAAATTTCTTTTTTTTTTTTGTTATTAATATTTCATTTTTGGGCGTTTATTCAAGGCTATTAATCAATGCATTGGTGGTGGAATATTTTTGAGGTGCATGAACTTCCAAAATGACACCATACATATCCGTAGTTTGTAACATATTTATCATTGTGTACAGAGATCAAGGCAGGTCAAATGACTTCAGGGTTCAGGAGAGCCAGTTCTTGGAATGAAAAGTACATATAATCGAAGTTGTTAAATTAAATGTGTGTTGCACGCAAGGTTTTGTTTTGGGGCCAAAACAATTAAAAAATTCATGTTGTTGCGCATTTGCCTTCCTCTCTTTTGTCCCTTTCCAAAAACATAATCTAATTATTTATTTGGACATATCTTTCATCAAATATATATATATATATATATATATGTGTGTGTGTGTGTGTGTGTGTATCAATCATCAATCATTTATCAGACACCAACAAAATTTGAATTGATCAAATACATATGACATAGTGAGTGTTCAACTAGATATTTAGATATTTAGAACCAGTTTGAACGAATTTTTTTTAAAGGAGAAATATTTATTTTTTTAAAAAAAGCAGAAAAAAAAAAGATACTTTAGAGCAATAAAAAATGTTTGGATGAGCTTCTTTAAAAAAAAACACATAAGTTAGAACAAAAAAAAAAGCTAAAATGTGCTTTTTTTTAAATGTTATCCAAAATAACTTCAAATAAAAATTACTGCATCCAAACACATATTATTTGACTTGAAACAATTCTACTACAAAACACATCACTCAAAAAAAAAAAATATTTTTTTAAATCCATCAAAATAGACTCTTAACTAACTTTCCATTTTTCGATGATCCCCTCTATCCAAACATTTTCTTAGTTCGCCACTTCGTCAAAATGTTCTCCACTTGCATGATTATTTTCTGATTAGAAAAGTTCGAGCAAAGTCAGAGTATGTTATTGTTCAAATATACAACATAATTATTTGTTTTGTTTCTGGCAAACATACATTATAAAAAAATAAGTAAATTTACGACGATATAACAAATAATAATAAAAAAATTGTTATTAATTACATATATATAATGATGACAAATTTATTATCATAAAATATAATCTGCACAACATCAATAGTGACAACATAAAGTAACAACGTGACAATATAGCGCAAAATTAATAATTTGTGACGTATCTATTATGACAACTTAGTGATAATGAAATTTTATCATGAAATCCTAATGACAATTTTTTTTACCATCAAATTGTCACTATAGGTGTTTCACTAGTTGTAAATGATAACTAAAACATTAATTCTTACCACCATTAAGTGATATTATAATAATATAAAAATTATTATCACCAAAAGAATTTAATTAGTGAAAAAATAGAATGTATTAACACTTAATACAATAATTAATCATAACTTTTGTATTATCACTTTTAGATCTTGTTAATAATATTACTTTCTTTTTCAGTGATATTACTTATATATCTTTCTTAAATAGCTTTAGGTACTATTTTCAAATTGGTAATATTAATTTAAGTCAAAATAGAATTCCATATATACACACACACACATATATATATATGCATTACATTAGAAGGATAAACATATGAAATTGTCATCTAACTATACACCATTATGTCCTATGCGTAAACATCAAATGATGATAAATAAATCGCATAAGGACTTATACTGCAAAACCAAGCAGACCGCAAGTAGTAAAATTCTAACATATACAGTAGGTTTAGCAATTGCGTCCAGCCTCACTATCAATCTCTCAGGTGGCTCTAGGTTCAACAAAAACGGACGTCGTCCTCGAGGGTACTCTCAATGAACCAGACGACGAGTCATACGTTGATCCCTTGACAATGTGATCAGTTGAATTCATCTAGGAATGCCACATCAGAATACAAAAACGGCCTTCGTCAAAAGTAAGACAATGTCGATCACGAAAATCTCGAAGGATTAATATCAACTCATCTTGTGAATTTATATGGAATATAGTTCATGAAGTGTATTGTCAAAATCGGCAAGCAAAATGTACTAGGCATGTAAAGATGGCTCTTCGTTCCAAATAATGGTTTAAAAGCCTCAAAACTCTTATAATAAATTGCCTCCAAAATAAAAGGGTTAGTCACAAAAAACCAGCCAAGATTAGGCTTGTTTTCGCAAAAACACCTGTGTTATGAAAAATTACAGACATCTCCCTAATGTTTAAATTTATATTACATATTCCCCCCTCCAGTTAGAGGGGTATATATAACATGTAACCAAACATTAAGATTTAAGGCTTTATCTGCAATTTTTCATACCATAAGGGGTCCCGTGAGGTTTCCCATAACTATATTAACCCGAAAACCAAATTTACATCACAAAATTCTGAAAGGGGGTAAATAAGAACCTGTATTGGATGCAGTTGTAGACCTTTTCCCCTCAAAGACGGGCTGGTGAATTTGATATCAGTTGGGCACACGTTGATTACGACGACTATGAACGAGTAGCTGTGTGCGCAAAAATACATGCTAATATTATTTCAGAAAATCATCATTGGTTCAATAAAATTGTATAAAAACTTATTGTTGCTAACATGGGATCCAACTGAGAAAGCCCCGGAAATCCTTCATGGCCATCTTCAATACTCATGACAATGATACCAGGCACCCATGATGGACCAGTATTATGGAAACGTATCCGTTCCTGGATGAAGATGTGGAATTTATATGACAATGGCCTTAGTACCGAATAATAATAAAGGCGAAACAATAACAGAACAAAAGAAAGCAATGTGAGACATTCATATTGAATGGGACCAAATATGAGATTTTCCCCGTAACAGATGATCAAAACAAATTCTCAGTGAAGATCAATATAAGATTCGTATTCTCCACAAACATGCTTGCATTCTTTCATTTAGAAAGAAGTGTAAAAATAATTTTATGAACTGCATTTCTTCTAACCTGAATCGCATTTGCTGTACCCAAACGGAAAAGTGGGGAAGAGTATCTGATGCTAACAAAGCTACAAAAGCTTTCAAGTGCTGCGAGGATGTGACTCCTTTGAGGCTTAAAGGCGGGGTCAGCCAATCTGGCTTTGATTCTGAAGAAAAAAGGACACAGAACTAGATAATAAATTTACAAAAAGAAATATGTATGAAGGCCGTTTGTATAGTGATTGTGTAAGAACTTGATCCTATGGGTGTTACGTACATAACATGCAATAGGATTAAGGAAAACTGATGCTTACAGTGGCCAATTTCGCTCATTCTTCTGTTTTGGTGGAAGACCAACACCCCAATTATTAGAGCTGTAGCTGAAGTCTAACCTGAAAGATGAATTTTGATATTTAGTTCCTCTTTCTTTAAATAAATGTACCCCAAGTAACATTATGGATAATTTTAATATTTTTTTGAAATTAAAGAAATAATAGATAAGATGGGGGAAAGATACAGGAAAACCGCATAGAATATTACTAAAAATAGGGAAAAGAAAAGAGAATATTCCTTCTTTTGTTCTCTTATTCTTTTTAAACTGGTGCAACTTGGGAAAAATATGCCAAATTTGACTAGCATTTTCAATTTCAAAGGAGACTAGTAATTAGTCTTTTTCTTTCATATGATTTCACCAATTGCTACTTGTTTTGAATATTGGAAACTTTTAATACATTCAGAAAGAATAAGAGGGCAAAAAAAACAAAAAAGTTCAAATCAACTGACTCCTTACGAAAGAGGTAGACATGCAACTGTTCATATAAGGATATCTTTTAGATACATAGCATGTATGTGTAATGTGGAACAGAAATAAAATACCAATTGGGATGGAAGATCTGGATTAATGAGACTGCACCGTATTCGGACTAGGAAGAGATAAAATATTTCTCACCCCAAAATAAAAATCCGATGACCGTATTGCATAATTGGAAGTAAAGTAACAAAAGACCTAATATAACATTGAAAGCATATTTAAGCCGGCATGATTTAATGGTTTACCTGTTGAACCAATCACCAGAGTTGTATGAGTCACGGTCTAATGATTTTGAGCGTAGAATCTCGTCACCAGCATGAAAGAAAGGTATTCCCTATGAATGGGGAAAAATAGGTAGAAAATGTCACATTGCATGCTTTGGCGAAACATAGTTTATTATGGAAAAACTTCAGCTATGTCATAATAATCCAGGAAAGTTCAAGCTCCATTTTAGATTTTCTTTTAACCTATAATGCATGGACACTCCTGAAATATTCATGCAAAGTCAGACACCTCGTCGAACACGATGCTTTTCAGACACTCCCCCGACACATGTTCGACACACCACTTGACATGTCCATAAATTAAATAAGTCTGACACCTCTCATTGCATGTAGGACACACTATCAACATGTATGATACTTTTTCAAGATGTAGAATTTTTTTACATATCTTCTTTTAACCTATAAGCCTTGTACTAAATATATACATACATATATAGTGTGTAAGCATATGCATATTATGTCATACTCACAATAAAATAATGTCAAAATTTTAAATAAATAGTATCATAACGGCGCATGTCGTATCATAAAATTTTAAGAATGTGTCCCTGAGTCCATGTCGTATCATGTCCCTGTATGTGCGACATAGTTTTTAGCTATGCTTGGTTAGTTTTATATATGTATTTGCAGATGCATAAGTGCAGGAAGCACATGCAGCATTTAATTATTTCATTCTCCAACTTCTCGATATTCCGATCAACAATAAAATTTTGTTAGGTTCTGGTTACAATAATTTACTGAATTTCTAGATCCATATGGCTTTAAAAAAATTGGTTTTTTTGTCCTCATAAGTATCAATAGATATAGGCAATTTTGTGTATATCTATAACTTTCTATATTTCAATTCATCCAGTAATAGTAATATTAGTAGTATTTTCAATATAAATAGGAAGTCAAACCTGGGAAAGTGCTATTATGCTTGTCGCCAGATGGTTCATCCTACATCTTTCATCCACAGAGATATTTACTGGAGTCTATACACATCAAGAGTAGCAACGATAATGATGGTAATATATATATATATATATATATATCACTACTATTATACTGTAGCATAGCATGGACTACTGTGCTAGCAATATAAAACCAGAATTACCTTTAGGCTCACAATGTCGAACAAGGTTTCATTGTCATGAGCAGAAACATAATTCACCTAATTCCATAAGATTAAATTAATTATAGAAGAAATGAATGGTATAGGATCCAATAAATGCAAAGCCATATATAAAATAGAAAGAGTTTAAGAACAGACAGGGCTCGTGTATTGAGATGTTTCCTGTAAGACAATACTTTTACGAAAAATGGTTTGATAGAGAAAAAGAGAAGTCCTTACTGTTTCTATGGGGTGTGAAGCATATGCAACGGGGTTCCCATCATGCATTACAACTTCACATCCTTTAACCTGTTTGGAGGTAAAGGAATAATAAAACCTGATTTCATTAGAGATGCAGTAGAACAACATCTGCAAATTTTAAAAGTATTTCTCCATAATATGGAAAACAATGAGGAGAAAACGCATATTAGGTGGAAAAATGGTGAATGCTGTTATAATAATAAATTACATTTTATTCAACTTGTTATACTACTAGCTCAGCTAAAAGCTTAAACTATTAGAGAGGAGAGACATTTAATATCTCCGACACGCCCCCACACGTGCAAGCGGACTTTCTTTTTATCAAGCCTTGCGTGTGAAACTCTCTATCATATAAGGGTGGCGATAAGATCGAACACATGATCTCTTATTTGACTCAACTCAGATACCACGTTAAACGACTAGCTCATTTAATAGTTTAAACTTTTAGAGAGGAAAGACATATATTTAACATCTCCAACACAACTCTTTCTCGCAAAATTTAATTTGGATTGTTCAGAGTACTGCCGATTTTAGCAACATGGATCTCCATAAAAGTGTAGATTGAAGGTTGTATATTACGTAAATCAAAGTATCGTTTTGCTACCTCTAGGGAAACTAAATCATAAAGCTTTATTTTCATGACAGTTTTTAGGACAAGAATTGAGGTTTATGATGCTTGGGATTTTCCATAGTCAAGACATTTGGAACTACTACATGTAGACTGAACTCCCTTTCGAGCTCGACATTTTCTTTAATGATATGCCTGGACTATGGATTTTTCTCAGGAAAATCGGAAGAGAAAAAGATCAAAAAGAATAAAGCATGGAGTACTCATTTGAAGTCGGAGACAAATCTTTTGGGATAGTTATACCTACACCCCTTGAGGTTTGGAGTAAATACATAGATCCATTGAGGTTAGTACAACTACATAAACCACTCATGCCATCAGTCTTCTCGGGTCTAACTGTAAGACAACAGCCGACACAAGGGTGGTTACTGTAATTATGTAAACCTTAGAAGGGGTCTAATTGTAAGATAAAAGTTGATAAAAGGGGCGGTTTTTGTGGTTATGTAAAACTCACGGGTTTAGATGTATTTAAACCAAACCTCAAGGGGTATGGGTCTAATTATGCCAAAAATTCCCCTTTTTGTTTTTCATACTGAAATTCAAGGATCACTACTTGTTTGAATTGTCTAACTATTTAAGAACCGACATTATTAGAAAATCGGGACTAGGTTTACTGGTTCAAAAATCAACAAAAAAAAAGACCTGATAAATGAGAAAGCAGTTTACAAGAGTGACATTGTAATGTTACCTCTTGGCCCTCATGATTGGTTAGAACAAAGTCCTTCAGGTTTGCAGCCATTCCAACCTGCCTTACACAACAGACACATAAAAAATTAGTCATGCAAACCCTGCAAAGTTTGTAGCATTTCAGTCAAGTCCAAATTTACAGTCTTGGTAATTATAAACTGCAGGTGCTCAAGCATGAAATGTAATGAATGACTATAAAAGTTACCTGAATGTGATCCTTTGATACAGCAAGCATATGTGCCACAACAGATTCGTTTCCATGGTCATGACCATTGGGCTGAATAAGCAACAAGTAGAGTTTGCATTAATACATAAATAAACTGCTAGGTAAACAAATGTGAAAAGACTTGAACATAAGGATTACCTCCAAAGACAAACCTGTTATGAAACCCTGTTGAAGTGGATGTCCAAACGGAGATCCGCCAAGCATTGCATCTCGGATGCGGTCATTAAAGCTGAATAAATTTCTCAAATTATTTTACTAGATTTGGATACAGTTCAATCCAACTTCATTAAATATCATCGAAGCTAGCTAATTTTTTGATTCAGAATATTTGCACTAGTTGAGCGTAGCTATGACTTTCACTTCAGTAGAGGAAGAAAGGAACACATTCTTGGTTAAGGTAGCATCACTTGAAGACAGACTGTATGAGACAAAGCCACGAGATGTACCAATCATTGTACTATATATAAAGCCTGACGAGCTTAAATAACTACTATTAGTGTGCTTTTTTAGCAAAAGGGACTCTTTAAGTTAGTTTTTACCTATTCTCCTCTTCCTCTATCTGACCTTTTTCCTGTTTACTTTTTTAATCATATATTTTTATTTTGTTTTCTTTCTTTTGCACTTATGGTAAATTTAATATATATACATTGAAAATAGTTATATATATATGGAAATATTAGTAAATATTTATATTAATTTTATACTTTCAAAATTTAAGCACGCGCATAGAGTGTGCCAATACCGCTAATAGGAACAGTGATCTGACTCTTGGCATGATTCTTATAAAATGGCAGACTTAGTCAACTACCTAAAATCCTTGAAGTAAATAAAGGGTTGCGTTATTTTTCTTTGTTTCAAATGTGGAAATAGATTGTGATGGAGCCAAATTGAAGAATATGACCAGGACATTTCTTCACAACATATTATACTCCATTTTCTGCATAGAAAATCTATCAACACAATTATAACAATTGTTAACGCTTTCCAATTGTCCAGTATGATCGTAGAACAATAGTGGCACTTGTGGTCTATTGAACTACACATGGGGCTTAAATTTCTCTAGGAAATGAGCTTCGATGGTTTTTTTTGAAAAAAAAAAAAAAAAGAAAAGAAATACACATTGACAGTATTTGTTTAATCATGAAAAAGTATTTAACTAATACCTTCCTATTCCAGTTCCAGAAATGTTGAATTGTGATGCATTTACGCCACGCCCATTATTAGCCACTTCCCCAAAGTCCCATCCTTCACCATATCTGAAAATTTAAAATGATATAAAACGTCACTATTTATCAAATATATATATATATAACTATTTATCAAATATATATACATATATATATATATGTCACTAAAACAAATCAAATGAGAAAATAGTAAAGTGCTTATTTTACAAAGACATACTACATTAGAATACAAAGATGATGCAAGTACGAAATAAAGGAAAAGGAAACAATTCAATCCTCCACCCGTACATATAGATACTAGCGCCATCTACTCCATCATGCTGTTTTGATAGATTCTGTAGCAGACTTCTAGCCTTTACCTGCAGTTGAGATGCAAGTTAGAAATTTGTATCCTAAAGCTACTATCATTACAAAGCAAGACTAATATTCCTCCTCTCTTTTTCTTTACTTTTTTAATGACTATTGCAGTCTTTTAAATATTACAACCTGCCACTTTCTAGTCAGGGGGCAAATTCAAGAATAGAAAATCCACCTTACTTGAACGGAAGCAACAATCACTGCATACACATACATAAAGATATATATACACAAAACACATATTTATAGTGGATGAAGGAATGCAAGCCATACCATTGTACGCTTCATTATATGACCCATGAGGTCAAAACGGAACCCATCAACCTGAAATAACACAAAATGATTAGTGCATATAATCATAAAAAATCATATCAGAATAAATGTTCGTAGCCATAAGTGACCATGTGCCGTGATTTGGGCATATTAAATTCCTTTAGCATGCTATGACCGTCTAGCCAGACAAGATTGAATGGCAACTCTTAAAGTACAGACGTAGGTATAATATCATCAAATAGTGGGTTGAAATGTTGTCAAGCTACATACTCTTAAGGTATCAGATGTCAGAGGCCATAAAATAACTAGAGTGTGAAAACAAGGCCCAATCCTTCAGCATAGGGAGACGGTCGAGCGGAGCCGAGCCTTGGCCATTTTCTGAGGCTTGAGCTCGACAAAACAAGGAAAACAGGGCTCGAGCTCCCCTTGACTCATTTGACTTGAAGTTATAAACAAACCAAAAAAGCTTGAGCTTGAAAATTAATATATTATTTGTAAATATTTATGTCAAAAATATTTATTAAAAAAGGAAGTCTTCCGAGCCCACTTGTCGGACTGCGAACAAGGGTTATTTGGCTCAAGTTTGGCTTAAAACTTATACGAGATAACCTCAAACTCGAATTCTTGAACTGGAACTTGTATCTTTGTTCAGTTGGCTTGTCAGCCCCACGAACCAGCTCGGTTTGTTTACGTCCCTACTTCAGATACATGAAAAAATTTGAGATTCATAACTTTGAAGATAAGGAAGCTCCTTACGCATGGCATGCGTCTAAAAAACTGTCCAACTGATAAATCCATTAGGAAAGTGTTACTAGATACCCAAGATATTAGTAATTTTGAAAGGGACTTTAGAGCAACCAGAGTATCTATAATACCATATGTCACAATTAGTCTATGTTGGTAATCATAAGTTACACATTTTATTAAAGCTCGATATGACAATGTTTAACAATAAAACTTAATTGAGTAATGCTGGATTATTTGTGTACAAACAAATACACAACTAGTGCTATAGAACTTTGAAACAGTAGGCGGGCTCTAATGCTTTACGTGAGATAAATGAAGAAAATATACAATTGAAAATGGTCACCTTATAATTGACAACCCAATGCAAAAGATCATCGATAATCAGCCTTTCAACCATGTAATGCTCACTGGCCGAATTGTTTGTACATGTACTGTGCTCAATAAAGCCATCAGGGTTCCTCCTAAGGTAGTAACCTGGAACAATCTGCAATTAATTTGGTCCCATCATTATAAATGAGGATATTAATGAAAAAATAGCAATTGCACACAGTGTGTGGGTGGTGGGGGGGGGGGGGGGGGGAAAGAGAACTATTAGATACATTCTTTAGGAACTCTTGGTTTTAGATTACATATTAAGCATAAAAATCAGAACATATGGGCAGTCCTTTTCAGAACATATGGCAAAATAACTACATGATTAACTTAAGAAACATTAGACTGTAGAGGTAAGTCGAAAACATTAGAAGAGAAAGTTCTCTACCATAGGACAAAAATTTTCATCACTTTAACCTGAATAAATAATTTCAACTGACCTTGTCCAACACAGAGTCCTGATCATGGGGACCACTCGCATGCAAATGATTGTAAACCACATCGAGTACAACACGAAGACCAATTCGGTTTAATGCCTGCCATCAGATACAATATCATCAGTGAATGATAGTAAGGAATATAAGCAAGACCATCACCATGAGTGTGTTTAGAAATTGTTATAAATATTAAATATTTATTATTTCTCCTTGTGAAAAAAGAAAGACAAGAAAAGAGAGAAAAATCTGTGTATATTATTTACACTAATCTAACCCCTTTAAATAGAGACTATTTAGACATACATACATGGAAATAATATCCTTTTCCTAATACAATACGTAATTGAAGAGATTTAAGATTCTAGAGATATTCTAACACTCCCCCTCAAGTTGGAGCATATATATCGATCATGTCCAACTTGTTACATAGAGTTTTAAATTTATTTCCCCCCAAAGCTTTAGTAAATATATCGGCAATCTGTTCTGAGGACGGAGTGAATGGAGTACTGATAATGCGGCTCATTACGACATCTCGAATGAAATGACAGTCGACCTCAATATGTTTTGTCCTTTCATGAAACAGTGGATTATTTGCAATGTGAATAGCTGCTTGATTGTCACAGTGCATAGGTAAAGGTTCATTGTAAGTGAAACCCAATTCTTCTAGTAAGCTCTAAGGCCACAACATTTCGCTTGTGGTATGTGCCATAGCAAGATATTCAGCGTCTGCACTAGACCAAGCCACAGTTGTCTGCTTCTTACTCCGCCATGTCACTAGATTTCCCCCAACATACGTATAATAGCCAGAAGTAGACCTTCTATCTCCTTTAGAACCAGCATAATCTGCATCGGAATAGGCTTCAATCTTCAGATGTCCATGTTTCTTGAAGAGTAATCCTCCACCGGGAGAGGCTTTTATGTATTTTAAATTCTCATAGCAGTGTCAAGGTGGACAGGTCGAGGTTTGTCCATAAATTGGCTAAAAACTCCAACTCCAAAAGATATGTCTAGTCTAGTCACGGTCAGATAGATCAACTTTCCCACTAGCCTTCTATATTTTGTTTTGTCTTCTCAATACGTACCATCATCCTTCCAGAAATCCGAGTTTAATTCTATAGGAGTGTCAATCGGTTTGGTCCCAAGTAAGCCAGTTTCTTGTAGCAAGTCAAGAGCATACTTCCTCTTAGATAACGAAACCCCATGTCTGCTGTGCGCGATCTCAATTCCTAGAAAGTACCGAGGAGGACCCATGTCCTTAGTAACAAATTGTTGTTTTAAGTACTCCTTAGTGACTTCTATTCCCTCGACGTTACTACCAGAAACAAGAATATCATCAACATACACAATTACGACAACCATACCCGATTGTACACGTTTCACAAAGATGGAGTGATTTGCTTGACACCTGCGAAAACCAAAATCATTTATGACCCGACTAAACTTGTCAAACCAGGCTCAAGGACTCTGTTTTAAACCATAAATTGCCTTCTTTAGTCGGCATATCATATCTTTCCTCTCCCCCTGAGCAACATACCCAGGAGGTTGCTCTATAAAGACTGTCTCGTGCAAATCACCGTAGAGGAACGCATTTTTGACATCCATTTGATATAGAGGCCAATCTTGGTTAACAGCCAAGGCGAACAACACCCGAATGGAGTTAGGACGAGCAACTGGGGAAAATGTCTCGAAGTAGTCAATGCCATAAGTTTGAGTGAATCCTTTCACAACAAGGCGGGCTTTGTACCGATCGATAGTGCCATCTGCACGATATTTGAGGGTAAAGACCCGACGACAAGCAACAATGTCAACACTAGATTTGGGGGGGGGTGACAAGTTCCCAAGTCCCCCGATCAATAAGAGCAAACATCTCCTCGTCCATTGCCTGTTTCCACTTTGGATGTCGTAGCGCCTCATGGTGAGTAGATGGAATAGGTTCTGTAGAAAGAGAAAGAGCAAAACTACGATACGAGGGACTAAGGTTATCAAAAGATATATAATTGGTGATGGGATGAGCAGTACACAAACGTTTACCTTTGCGCAATGCGATGGGTAAATCCATGTCAGAAGAAGAGAGGATGGAGGAGGGCTGATCTACAGTAGAGGAAGGTGGATTAGTGGTGGCTAGAGGCACAGTGGTCTGTAGTGGCCGTCGTTGTGAATATACCTGCAGAGGTGGATGACCGTCGGAAGAAGACCGAGCAGCAGGCAATTTAGTTGGGATGGGTAAAGGAACTGATGGAGATGAGGTAGCATTAGTGGAATGGTAAGGTGTCGACTCAAAAAAGGTGACATCAGCAGAAATAAAAGAACGACGAGAGATTGGATCATAACAGCGATACACTTTTTGTATACGAGAGTACCCAAGGAAAAGACATTTAACAGAGCGGGGTGAAAGTTTGTCAAGACTCGGCGAGGAGATGTGGACAAAGCAAACGCACCCAAAAACCGTCAAGAGTAATATGAAACAAAGGCCGATCATGATAAAGACTTAAATAGGGAATACGCCCGTGAAGAATAAGGGCAAACGATTGATAAGGTAGCAGGCAGTAACCAAAAGGTTTTGGGAACATTCATTTGAGTCAAAATGGTACGCGCAACATCCAAGAGGTGTCGATGTTTGCGCTCAGCTACACCATTCTGCTGAGATGTATAGGGACAAGTTGTTTGATGTATAATACCATTTTGGTCACAAAAGATAGACATTTGTTTTTGAACAAACTCCAAGGCATTATCAATGCGTAGAACACAAATATTAACAGAAAATTGAGTCTTTATTTTATGATAAAAAGACTTGATTACAGAAGAGACTTCAGACCTATCTTTTAACAGGTAGACCCATGTCATCCTAGAGTAATCATCAACAAAACATAGAAAGTACCGAAACCCACCAAAAGACTCGACTCGACAAGGACCCCAGACATCAGAATGAACTAATTCAAATGGGACAAAACGACGCTTTTCGACACAAGGTGGAAAGGAAGCACGGTGATGTTTTCCTAACTCACATGACTCACAATTTAAACTAGCAGATGCAATGGGTAACAAACGTTTTAATGTAGACAAAGGTGGGTGACCTAACCGACAATGCCATTGAAAAAGGGGTAACGGAAGCAGAGAGAGCTTGAGGGTCCACAGGTGTATCAACTGTGTGTAGGTAGTAAAGACCACCGCGCTCACGACCACCACCAATCGTCTTCCCTGTGTGTAGATCCTGAAAGACACAATGAGATAGGAAAAACGTTACCGAGCAATGGTGGGATTTAGTAAGTTGACTAATGTATAACAAGCTAATAGGAAAATTTGGAGCAAATAAGACATTATTTAGAGCAAGAACATTATTGGGTGTGACAACACCGGAACCTGTACAGGAGAATATGAGCCATCTGCTAAACGAACAGGTTTGAGAGAGGAAGCATAGTTATTATTAAAAGCGCACGAAGCGCGCTTCGTGGGCTTTTTGCGCTTAAGCGCTGAACGCGAAGCGCAAAGCAAAGCGCGCTTTTGTCTTTCCTGGGCTTTGACCACTTAGTTAGGGTTTTGACTGAGTCTTTGACCACTTAAAAGTGAAAGCCCACACCAAACAGAAACGTTTCTGTCTCTCCTCCCACCTCACGCTGCTGCTGTCTTCCTCTTCTCTTCCTCCATCACGCCTCGGTAGTCACCGCGCCACCTGACAGAGCCGCCGCCGCCGCCGGAGGGAGCCACCACAGCCGCCGCACACGAGAACGAGGGTAATCTTCTCTCTCCCTCTCCTTCTTTTTCCCTCTGTTTTCGGTCAGATCAGAACTGGGTTTTGAAAAAAAAAAAAAAATTTGATTCTTTGTTCAATTAATTGAATTAATGGGTTCTTTAACTAATTCTAATAATGGGTTTTGTCATATTTTGTTTAATTTTTCTTTTTGCCTTTTATTATTTGGCTAATTTGTATTCAAAATTGAAAAGTTAAAATAAGAGTTATTATTCTATTGGCTTTAAAATTATGTGTTATATTTTATTTGTATATGCATAAATTGGATTTATTTTAATATGTTCATTTTTTTTCAATTTTTCAGCAGCACTTATAAGTTATAATGTCATCAAATCGAAAGGATCCGGGTTGGAATCATGGAAGTTTGGTTAATCCGAATAATCAAAATGAAGGGATAAGGTGTCATTATTGCCACAAAGTGACGAAGGGAGGAATATCAAGACATATACATTTGATATATATATATATATATATATATATAAAAATATATATAATTTTTACATTGTGCGCTTTTTTTAAAAAAGCGCGCGCTTCGCGCTGCGCTTTGTGCTATTGCCCCAGGGACCCTTTGCGCTTTTTTGCGCTTTGCGCTCTAAATAACTATGAGAGGAAGAACAAGATAATGAGGAAAAATGGGACTTAATACTAGTGATATGTGTGGAGGCACCTGAATCTAATAGCCAAGACTCACCAGGAGACGCTATGAATGCACCTGTAGGTTGCGAAACAACAGAGCTAGTGGAGTGAGTTGAGTGAGTTTGAACGAATTTGTCATACTCTTCTCGACTTAAGATGACCTGATCCGAGGCAGGTGGAGAGGCATGAGTATCAGTGGGAACAGCGTTGGCCCACTCTGGTTTACCAAACTTCTGCCAACAGTGATCGGAGACATGATTTGTACGACCACAATGCGTACAGGGAGGAAATTTGCCACGACCACCACGACCACGTCCATTATTAGATGTGGTACCCTTGGGATTGCCACGACCACGGCCACGAACAGCCGAGGCAGAGGCCTCAACAGTAGGAGTGTGGGATCCTAAGACGCCCGTAGATACACGCAAAACCCGAGAGAATGCAGTGGACAATGTCGGAACAGTATCACTAGCTAAAATTTGATCACGAGCTGATTGAAAAGAACTGTCTAATCCAGATAGAAATTTGGTCACCCAAAATTCTTCCCATTGAGATTTGCGGGTTTCGAGATCACAGTTCAACGGGGGGTATAGGAAAATCTCATCATGAACACCCTTGATAAGAGAATAATATTCGGCCACATTTCTACCATCCTGTGTCATGGAAAACACTTTCTCATATAGCTCAAAGACTCGAGACACATTTTTCTCGTTGGCATACATGGCATGGGCGGTGTCCCACATTTCCTTGGCGGAGGCCAAAAACATCAAATTCGAAGCGACGGATTCTTCCTACTATTCAACAACCAGGCCATGACAGCATATTCATCCTTTTGCCATTCTTTAAATTTATTGTCCTTGGAATCTGGAGGATCCGAAAGAATGTGGTCTAATTTCTCATTAGACCCAAGAAATAATTTAAAGGATTGGGCCCAAAGAAGATAATTGCGCCCGTTCAACTTAATAGAGGTACCCATGGAACCGAAGAAGTTGCCATGAGAAGTGTGAGGTAAATTTGATACCCACACAAAACAATGAGGACAATTGTGCAAATAAGGTTAAAAAAAAAGGGACTAAAAGTCTGAAAGAAAGATAAAAGCAATTACGAGAAGAAGAAACAAAAGGAGGAGAAAAAAAGGGAAAGAAGAAGACTGCTGGAGGCAAACAAAAAATGAGTAGAGAACGCGGGGCGAGAGAAGAGAGCGCAGCTGGGAGGGCGCAATGAACGAGAGGAGAGAGAGCGGCTGGACGGCGAGCCATGGAAGAGAGCGCGGCTGGATGGCGCGCAATGGAAGAGAGTACGGCGGAGTGGCGCACGATGAAAGAGAAAAGAGGGCGCTGCTGGGCGGCACGCGAGCAGCAAGAAAGAAGAACGCGGCTGGGCAGCGCGGGAGTAGGGAGGGAAGAGAGCGCGGTGGAACACTCGATGAAGAAGAGGACACAGCGCCGGAGGGAGGTGTTCCGGCGAGGCATGCGACGGCGGATCTAGGGTTTGGGAGGGTGGGATTCAGCCTTGAAAAAAAAAGGTTAGGGTTTTCTGAATTTTTTTTTTTTTTTTTTTTTGAGATTAATCTAACTTGCTCGATACCTATGTGAAAAAAGAAAGACAAGAAAAGCGAGAAAGATCTGTGTATATTATTTACACTAATCTAACCCCTTTAAATAGAGACTAGTTAGACATACATACATGGAAATAATATCCTTTTCCCAATACAATACGTAATTGAAGAGATTTAGGATTCTAGAGATATTCTAACGCTCCTCTTTCACAGTTTAAACTATGTGATGAAGAGGTCATTCAATATGGCATAAGGGGCAGGCCAACGAGGTCCTAGGTCCAAATCTCGGTGCAACCTATTTATGAGTAAAACAGTTTCATGTGCAAGCTTCCAATATTTAATACATAATCCTCCTCCTATCTAATATGTTAAGCTTTAAGATGAGACAGTCATAAAATAAGAAAAAAATTTATATACCTGGATCATCTTGCGAAACTCTATAATGCGGAATGGACCACTAGGATTACTTGCATAGCTTCCTTTTGGGACACCCCAGAGAACAGGATTATAGCTTTATGGACACGATTTGAAAGGATTGTCCACCAAAAAGGAGTTAAACAAATTAAATCAGTCAACATACATTAAAACCAAAAATATTGCTTGAACTGCGATTATGAGACAGTATCTCACCCCCAGTTATACCCATCCTCATCCTGGATGGCTGTGATGCAAGCTTGTTGTTCATCAGAGTCCGGTGGAAATGATTCAAGCACTTGAAAATCTGTTAAAAGCTTCATATTATTCATAGGCAGACCAAGAAACATGAAAGGAGGTAAAACATAAGGTAATTTGTTAAATTCCTTTTTAATAGCTTAAGATTGTAAGACTAAACTTTATAGTGATGCATTAAGAATAATGAGACCAACCTACATTCTTCCATTTACTCTTCTTGTCATCAACACCAGCAAACTGAAAGGTTGGTAGCAGATGAACGTGTGTGATACCGGCACCGGATAACTTTTTAAGATGAAGCATTCCAGCTGAGTCCTTCAAGGAAAAGGAAGCTCTATTATGAATGACAACTTGGGCTTTGTTTGGTTTTAATCCCCAACGTGTTTTCCATCCCCCAGCAAAATAAAATTGAAGACCAATGCCCAACCAAACATATACATACATATATTAGGCAGGACAGCCAAGTTTTTTCAACTTTAAATCATTTACACTATAACAGAAATGAACGTACAACCACATGTTTGTTTAGTCAAATCTACGTGGGAACCAATTCGTTAATTAACAAGTATTTTATGACGTTGAAAATAAACATATCATCCTAGTGGAAGACAAGGTCAAAAATAAAATTCATATTTATCAATGTATAACTGCTATAAATAGAAGTGTTTTGTGGATGCCTAAATAATTGATGTTATAAAATAAAAGTCTTTTGTGGATGGTTAAATAATTGATGCATTATTCATAAACAATAGAATGGCAACACAGATTTTCAACAAATTCGCTCAAGTGATAACTTGGCAGATATGCTCGCTAAAGTATTGCCTACTTCAACTTGTGAGAAGTTGAGATATAAAATTGAAATTCATCGATATGAAGATATCAAGTGATGTTGTGGGGAGGAATAAATACGTGGCGTACACTTTTTCCCTTAACCAAGGTTTTATCCTACTAGGTTTTGCTGGTAAGGTTTTTAATGAGGCAACCTACTTGCATATTACAAGAAGTGTGTACTCTTTTTCTTTCACTAAGCTCTTATCATACAGGGTTCTTGTTTTAACGAGGCACATAATCATTAATGAATATCCAAGTGGGAGTGTTACAAACAAAAGTCTTTTATGGATATCTAAATAATTGATGTTATGAATAAAAGTCTTTTGTGGATGACTAAATAATTGATTCATAACGAAAATGATTAGAGAATTGAGAGAAAATAGAGAGTAATATTATTTCTTTATTTTCTTGTATTTTAACAATGCTTCATCAAGACCCCTATTGATAGATTTAATGACCAACTAGATTCAATTATTGTTCTATAATGGTCAACAATTCATTAATTATTTATGCAGCTGCATAACATCAATTATTTAAACATCCACAAAAGACTTTTATTTATAACACTCCCCTTGGATGCCCATTAATGATGATGTGCCTTGTTAAAACCTTACTAACCTTGTGGGATAACAACTTAGTGAAGAAAAAAACTTGATATACATCTGATGGACGTTACACATTGGTTAATTAAATAACATATTGGTTTCCACAGTGATTGTAGATTTGACTGAGTAAACATGTACTTGTATGAACATTCCCGTGGAAGCTAAAGATGTTTTATGAACTGAAAAGCCTCATGTAACCCATTCATGCAAGTTTCTAATGACGTATGAGCACATAAAATGCTCTTGTTTAATAATTGATAGCTTCATGCCCGAAGCGTGCACTTAAAGTTAATACATATTGAAATATTAGAGATCATTAATCATTAATTGATAGAACTAGAGTATGAGCACAAGCATTGTATGGGAAGTTAAATTTTGTCAACCAGTAGTTATGGTTTGTTGGAAATTTTCCAATAGTCATGAGTTGATATTCTGCATGCTCATGCACACACCTGATTTTTCTATTATAACAAGAAACTCTATTAGGAACAACACCTGAGTCTTTCTCACCAAAGAAACTTTTAGTTATGTCAAAATTTAATACATCACCAAAAAATATAGATATTCATATATTTTTAATCATTACTTAAATATAGATATATATTTTCTTAATATTTTACAAACCTAGGATAATAATATTTACTAACTTAAAAACACGAAAGTCAAGTATAGTAAAAGCTATTCCTCGCCAAAACAAAACCAAGCATACTTCTATTTTCCACACATTCTTCAAAATCCAATACCAAAGTATGTTCCTCAAACACTTCCGCCAAAAAACCTAAAACAAACCCTAACAAAACCAAAGTCTTCAGTTTTGATATATCCACTATGAAAAGGCAGCCACCAATATCTTTTCATGTATAATCATTGCTGTAGAGGGTGTTTGTTGAGCTTATAAGCTCCTCATAACATATTATAAGATGTTTGAGAGATTATAACATGACATAAGGTGTTTGGTAATATTTTTAGGTCAAGCATTTATATGCTCCTAAAATAAGATATTTAGTAGTTCAGAAGCTCTTTTAGAGAAATTAAGGGCTTGCTAACTTATTTTTAACAATTTAATAAGTTCCTTTGATTTTGTAAAATGGTATAAACTAGATTTCAACTTACACTGAGTATGTTCTCTTACAATGCCTACAAGGTACCTTATTTATACAACACAAAAGAATCACTATAAATACCCTACCAAAAATAAACTACAACCTTAACCACATAATTATATCACATGTTTTACATTTAACATATTTCAGAAATTTTAACCAAACTAATTACAAAATTGTCATTACTAACATCTTATAAGCTCCACCATCTTATTTATTCTAGCGCTTTAAGAACTTATTTTTAGAATAAGATTTAATATCTTATCAGCACCTATAACGTTTTATGAGATATGGAGCTTATAAGACTGTTTCAAATAAGCTTAGTCAAAGACCCTCTTCAATCCAATGGACGGGGTAGTCAGCCTTGCAGCTTCCATTTGCCTTTGCATGATATAGGCTTTACCTCCATATTATTGAAGATAGAGGGGCACTAGGGCAACTAAATATAATGAGGTGTAAACTGTTGTTTACTAAATACACTGAAAAGAATTAAAATATGCTGATGCAAAGACACATGCCAACATAAAAGGGAACTGGTCACCAAGATTACCGGGGAAGTAAAGGCAAGGTAGCCACCATGATAGTCAGAAGGAACAGTACTGTCGCTGGCACTACAACGAAGAAAACAAAAAAGGCATAAGCACCTAAAAATTGTTTAACGAGATTAGCTACTCATGATGTTACATCTTCTTACAAATATTAAATATCTAATGTCTCTCATCTATCAGCTTAAATTTTCAAACAATGTGGTTATTCAATACGTATTGAGCCAGTCGAAACAAGAGGCTTTGGGTCTAAATCTCACCACCACTCATTCATGGAGAACAAAGAAAAAGAAAAAGTCACCACTTGCACGTGAGGAGGTGTGTAAAAGATAAATATTCAATGTCCCTCTTCTCTACAGCTTAAGCATTAACATGCAGCAGCCATTTAATAAGTCAAAAAACCTCAGAGAAGAATAATGGCTTGAAAAAATTTTTCTCGAATCCTGTCAAACCGGCTAGAAAAAATCCCAAAGACAAAAACACCCTCGTTGCTAAAACATTAACTAGTATTTTGCAAGTTCAGATTTCTTATGTAGTCCAAGAACTCTTCAATAACAAACCATAACATTCATGCAGACCCCATACTTGAATGAAATAATATTCATCAATGAAGAACTTAGAAGTATGTTACAGTCTCGTATGTTATTTGCCTGAAGTCTCTCACATGCAACTCGTAGATACTGATATCAAAGAAGGAATTAAGATTTGGTTTTTCGTCTGCTAAACAATCCCATGCTTCAGGTTTCAATGCCTCAGAATCAACATTGACTATAAGGGTTCGCCTTCCATCAGCTGAGAGCCTACACAAACAATAGATGTGAAAAAGTTTAAACAGAACGTTCTTTGCATTTTTCACCGTATTCAATTTCGTGAATAGATATAACAAGTGTACCCTCTGGCATATGGATCATTTGCAGTACATCTTTCAATTCTCAAGGTGCTAGGATGATAGACAGAGACTTCATAGACATAGTAACAGCCTTCCCAAGTCACCGGCCCTTTAGCACTCCAAACTCCATTCGACTCCTCAAGCTGGACAACTTCTAAAGGATCCCCATTCTCAGGTTCCCTATAGATAAGCACACGCACTTCCTGTTTATATATTATATACATAATTATTAGAGTATAATTAGCCATGTGAGATTCAATAAATGGCGAAAATTGAATAATAAAAGCAAAAAATAAAATAAAATAATAAAAGTAAGAGTAAAAAAATTTTAATTGTTAGAGATATTTAATATTTTAGTCTCCTCACTCTAATAGCTTAAACTTTTAAATGGGGTGGTCATTCAATATGGAATTAGAAGCAGGAAAATAAAAGGTCGTGGATTCAAATCGCACAGCCACATATTTGTGAAAAGAGTTTCACACACAGGGCTTCAAACTAACAAATAAAAGCCCGTGAGGAGGCGTGTTAGATGTATTAAATATTTAATATCTCTCTTCTATAACAGTTTAGACTTTTAGATGAGGTGGTCATTTCATAGGAATATTGTATTCACCTGTGCAGTGGGTGCCCAAAGGTACAGAGAAACAGCTTCAGACGAAAAAATTGCGCCAAGAGGACCATCATAAGAGAATAGTTCGTCTAGAACACCTGGCAACTGCAGACCAGTAATACTTGTGCATCCTCCATTAGCTGCATGTATAGAGGAGTCAAACAGGCTTATCAATAACAACCGAGAAGAAAAACCAAAAAAAAAAAAAAGGAAGAAGACAAAAGAAAAATCAGGCAAGTCTGAGAATACTATAAATTTACAAAAGAAAGTGATAAAAGAAAATTTGCAGACAGAAATAAATGTCATAATTTAAGCTTTCTTTCTGATCATGTCTTTTTTTATCCAAGTGGGAAAAGGTATAGTTAGACCAATAAATACAGTTACAGTCTTTGGGAAAAATTGACAATATTTTAAAATGTCAAATTACAGAAATTGAAAATGATTGAGCTAATTCCAAGCGTAGGCGCACACATATATGAGCCACTAACAAACCCCTATGTGGGGATGATAAAAATAGAAAGCACGCTTACAGTACTTACAGCTTAAAACAGCAACAGCCAATTGATATTTCAGTAAACTTTTGACATCCAGATTTTGAGCAACTTGGAATCGCTTATAATCTCGGATATGAGGAAAACTTGCAAATACCTAACACCATGTAGAAGTCATGGAAGTTCAGACCTCGGATTAAATCCTATAATTAAATTTGTTTTATGATGGAACAAATTCAATAACTCAAGCTAAGCCAACATCACATGGAATGAAGAATATATATTATATATGTTACATATACAAAGTATCTCACCTCTTCTGGAAGCCTTTCGTTACTTCTTTCAAGCTGCACTTTTACATCACAGCCTGTTTGAACAAGGAGACAATTATTTTTCTCGGTATATAAGAAAAAACCCAAACGGATATAGTAGTGAAGTGAAAACCTTGAATTTCCCCATTTGCTACAGACAAAGTAGCATTTTTACTGCCACAGAGACAACATGAACCACCTCCAGGATCAACATCACAAACAATTAGTGTTTCACTGACCCAAAATGCTTGAGAATACAACATGCTATCCTGAAATGATATAAAGAAGCAATAGCACTTGCTAAGCAGAAATAAGTAATTGCCACTCTATAGAACCAAACAGGAAGGTCAAAATTCAAAAAGAAAAAAAGGGCAAATAGCATGTTTGGCAGACAAAGTGCAACTAATAGATTACTCATGGGGGATAAATTGCTGATTTTTTAGATAAAATCACAATTTTGCCCTTACAAAATGAGCATGGGGTACAATGTGCAGCTACTTCATAGATTTTAGGGAGTACAGTGGTTTCTTTTTCTTTTCTTTTCTTTTTTTTTTTTGTGTGTGTGTGTGTTACAGAGAGTGACTTGTAAGCACATTTTTTCTTTTTCTTCTTTTTGTTTTTCAGGTTGGGGGGTGGACATGCTATTTTGTCCAAAAGAAATAAAGAAAATGAGATATAGACAATAGTTGTATTTCTGGAGATCACAAACGAATGAAAACTCAATTATAATTACTTATGGAAAACATTAGTTCAAAAGAAGCAATTGTGCATCAAGAAGTCAATCCATTCCAATAAACTTTACAATCAAGATTGAGAGTAACAACATTAAGAGCTCTCAAGGTATAATGTGTCATAAGTTGCTATAATTTCATTAGCTACAGAATCGAAGGTAACAGGTGAATTTCTTCACTGACTGGTTTTGAACTTAAATTTTCGGCCTTAAATAGCAAACTAAAACCGGAAATTGAAATATATCGTGCCCATCAGCGCTCAGTCCCATTCTCCAACAGATGAATTTCTTCACTGACTGGTTTTGTACTTAAATTTTCGGCCTCAAATAGCAAAATAAAACCGGAAATTGAAATATATCATGCCCATCAGCTCTCAGCCCCATTCTCCAATCCATCCTGATCGATCCCAAAAAGGGGAAAAAAAATGAAAGGATGATAGTTCTAGCATACTTTATAGCGCTTTATTTCCCCTGACATATATACTAGTGTTATCTTCTCCCAACATGAATTACTGAAAAAGTATGAGACAACCAAGAAATTAACTTTAAAAGGAAAAATGAAGAAGAAGAAAGTAACCACATATGGCTTAGAACTGGGTTCACTAAAACAAGAAATTAATCCTGGCCAGACCCAAATTCTCTTAGCCAAAACAAGAGCAGAGTTTTTGACCTCCATGGCTTATCTCGAAAGCCCATTTATTTCTCTTATTGGAAACTTGCAAGATATCAAATTTACATCGATAGAAAAGTTAAAGACATTGTATTTTCAGCTTCTTCAACTCCCAATGCCTCCATCAAGGACGTACACTGCTAGATGCAGAAAAAAGTGGAACCCCTTTAAAAACTTCTATTTGTTCATCAACAATATTACTATGTCTTCTGACTCTTAATTGAAATTGTTAATGGGTACTCCAATTTCCAGCCCGATTGTGGCCAATGAGCACTCAATACTCTGTGGTTACAATAAGAACCCAAGAAAATAAGTATCTACACATAAAAGACAAATATCAAAGAACAGAGAAAGAGATGACCTGAAGATTAGAAGAGCAAGAAATAGGGCCCGCATCGTTCGCCATGGCCGCATCGTTCGCCATGGTTGAGTAACAGCGGAATTTTGGGGAAACGCTGAGCTTGGGAATGCGGCGGCGAGTCAGACTCGTCGATGGTGGGCAAACCTGGAGAGGAAGGCGAGGGGACCTGCAATTCTTGGAAGTGGACAGAAATGGAGGAGATGAACGTAAAAGAGACATTTTGTTTCGAAATACAGTTGAAATTCGTAGTGGGTTTGTATGGCTCTAAACCCATCACTCTCAAGAGCGACGCTTTTGCCAGTGACCCAGCAAGCCTTTGGGATCCCAAGTTTTAGGCAGTGATAGGAGAAAAAATGAGATTTAATATTTTAGAAAAATAATATTGATTTAATAAGGACGTGTGTGGAAAAAAGTGTGACATATGCAATAGAATTGAGAAATAATTTATATTATACCCTCTTTAAATTTGTAAATTTTCAAAATAACTCACTTTTTTAAAATCTTTTAAAAATACCCTAGAGTGAACTTTCAAAGCTCAATTTTACTGTTTATGTGGGCCGACATAATTTCTTAAAAATTCAATTTTTATTTTTATTTCACTAAAACCCATTCCAAAGTATTTTTGATCAATTTAGTCCATTTTTCTTATAAAATTTCTTTAAAAAATATGTTTGAAATAGAAAAAGTCATAGCCATCTTTCTTCACATTTTTTATACTCAAATCTTAAATTTTAAATTACTTATTAATTTTTCTTAAAATATTTTTAAATTAGTTATGTTAAATCAAGTAAAACCCCCGTAGACTATTGGTATCAGAGCCATAAAGATCAATAAAAATTTATAAATTATGGAATATTTAGAATTATTAAAATTATCAATTATACATCTTCTAATAATTAAAGAGCTATTTACTTATTTACAAGAAATAAATGATAAAGAATTTAGTGATAACATAAATATAGAAAGTTTATCTTGCGATTTCTCATGTGATGAAACTGATTGACAGTTATCTTCACCATGAAGAATAAACTTTTTCGACACACTAAAAGGTATCCAAAGGTTAAGAAGTACTACAAAATCTTGATGTCGCTAAAGAAAGAAGCCAAGGCACATAAAGATGTTGAAATAAGAGAATTGTACTATAGAAAGTTGAAGGAATATAAAACACGTAGAGCTGTAATGATTCTACTTAGCAATGCCTAATTATACATTACATAGGCTCCAAGTAGAATTGTATCTATATCAAAAGGAGTTGGATTTTATTTTTAGAAAACCAACTTATCATAGAGGAGATGCTTTTAGAATTGAATTTTTGAAAAGCAAAATAAAACAAATAAATGAAGGACCTGATGTTCTAAGTCGCTTATGAAGACAAATAAACATCTTAAACGATGGATATATAATATAAATCTAATCCTAAGCTTAAATATAATTCTTGAAGAATATAATCGAGAATATGAACACATTAAAACAAAAGAAAATAAAGCAAAAATACAAAGTTGCAAACAAAAGATAAAAGCTACCCAACAAAATGCTCAAATATCTTGGAATAGATATAAAAAATACAAATGGATAAAATAAATAAAAATATTGAGGAATTAAATACAGGTATGAATAAAATACTTGAAGCACTATATGTTCTAACTCAAGAACTTAAAGAATTAAAAATAGAGGTTCAAATCTTAAAGATTTGTAATTCAAATGTTGAAGATTTAATAAAAAATACTTGTCTTAAGAAAAATAAATTCGACAAGAAAATGAAAAAAAAGAGAAATTATAATAAAGCCAATAAAAACTAATAAAGAAACAGTGCATCCAAATTCCTTTGATGCATATATGCTTAATGTTAAATTACCTCAAATATTAGCTGAAGAAGAAGCTTCTTAAAAAAGAAGAAAAAAGGTAAAGATATTGCTACATCATCTAATCCATCTAAAGAACAAAATTCTGAATCAGAAACAGATAAAGATGAATGAAATTAATGAATTAATTGATCAATTTGAAAAAATAGATCTTTCTGAAATAGAGGAATATGAAGTATTAGTTAACACAAATAATATAACTGGAGGCCCAAGTGGTATAATAAAACCAGAAGAAATGGAAATAGAGGAATCAGAAATGATGCCTATTCCTAAATATAGAAGGCAATATTATGATCATATAAAGAACAATAGATATCATAAACAATTAGATAAATTTACTCCAGATACGAATTATAGTGAACCTGTAAATCATGGAGGTTCTAAATTAAATATAGACTGTAAAGAAGATACTAAAAAAGCTATAATTTCATGGGCAAATACTATGAAAGTTTTCTTTTTATATAACGCTGATGATACATGGATATCAAATAGATAAGTAGATTATTTAATTGCTACATTTGATGGTATTGTTTTTAATTGGTGGCAAGGATTAACTAAAACATTAAAGCTATAATAAAAAGAAATGTACAAACTAAATTAATAGATAATACTGATAGAGGAATTGCAAATTTAGTTGCCTATCTTTCTAGTGAATTTCTATGAGAAGAATAGCATGACCCTGATAAAGAAAGCACTAAAGAAAAAGAAGAAGCAAGAACTAACTTGATAAATCTTAGAATCTGTAGCATGACGCATTTAAAACAATATACTTGTGAATTTAAAGAATATTATTATACTCAATATTATAGTAATGAAGATCAGAGTATATATCTTAATATATACTTTTTAAAACTTCCACATCCTTGGAATAAATACATAATGAATAAATGGAAGGAAGAAAATAAAGATTCAACTTCAACTCTAGGAAAAAGAATTAGTTTTCTCTTTTCAGAGTTAAGTAAATTATGTAAGTCTCAAGATTTATATAGAAGAACTAAAAAAATTTCACCTTTATATTGTAATGAATTTGAGGTACCCAATCAATGGGGATGTAATAAAGAAAGAATTAATAAAAAGAAAAGAAGGTTTTATAAAAAGAAGTATAAAAAATATACTAATTTTCAAAAGAAAAATATAAAACCAAAATGAAGATATTTTAAAAGAAAACCTAACTTTAAAAGAAATAAAAATCTTTCACAATGCCAATGTTGAAATTGTGGAGAACTTGGACATAAATCACCTGAGTGTAAAAGACCTAAAAAGATTCGAAGTATAGACGCTGAATTTATAGAACTTCACGATGAATTGTCTGAAGTGTCAGATATAGAAAATTATTTAGATAAAGAGATATATATTGAAGAAGAAACATACTCTAGTAATTCTGAAAATGAATAAAGATATAATTGAAACTGAAGATTCCGATAAAGAAGTAGAAATTTATGAAGGATCAAAGGTTATGCTCAACGAATAACCTTTGATCAAGAAACTTTATTAAAAATAAAAAGTTTAAAACTTGATGCAACCAACCCTACTAAAAGTCTTTTTAAGTCTTTTGGTGATTTCATAAAAAGAGAAAAGATAAATATATATGATATTCATGCAGTTGAAAAATCTATAAATGTTGAACATACTAAGGGGCAAATTAGATTAAATTTGCTTACTAAATCCTCAATAAATCAAGCTTTAAATAAAATCAAAAATAAAGAAGTAAGAAAAAAGATAAAATATGTTTATCTCGGTAGAATTCAAATTCTAGATAAAACCTTATTTAGAGATGGAATAGATAGTCCTATAGTTATTTCACTTCATGACCAAAGGTTTACAGATGCTAAAAATAGTCATTTGGGAACAGTTGAAGGAAATTTAATATATTCACAATTTCGCTTTGATTGTTATCCAAAATATAGTGTTGATATAAATGATCAAAATATAAATGATACTTTAAGTCTACATTTTCAACTTTTTAAAGATTTAAAACTTAGAGATAAAAGTCAAGCATTTACCTTTTACTATAGAGCAATTTATGCTTTTACTAATAGTAATTATGGTAAAATATATCAAGATAAACCATATATTGAAATTGATAATGAATGCAGAGATATAACAACAATAAAGTTACCAATGATAGAAGAAATTAAAGAGATAAAAGATTATGAAATTAAAATAAATAGAAAACCCATTTTAGAATATGGATCTAGTAGTGGTACGATACCACAAATAGATTTTAGAAAAAATACTATATCTAGAAAAAGTGTTGGTAAGTTACCGCTTACTAATGTTGAATTTACAAGACAAGATATAACCAATACAATGATTATAAATGCTAAATATTTTAATGGTCAAGAATATATTGAAGGACCAAATATATTAATTGATACAGGAGCTAGTGGCAATCACCTTGCAAAACATAAAAATAAAGGTTTAATTGCAAAGGTTGCTTCTACAATCTTTCAATATAAAAACTTTGAAGGGCAATTAATAACTTGTGATCAAGAGGTACAAGTTTCAATAATTTTTGAAGAGTTAAGAATAATTGTACCTTGTTACATAGATAGTGATATGGCGGGAGACTATTACGATATAATTCTAGGTAATAGTTTCTTAAATCAATGTGATTATTATAAAATAGAGAAACATGGAGTCTAATTACAAATAGGAAATATAAAGATCTTTTGTAAAAAACATGAAGGGAATTAATTTTCCTTTGAGTGTCTTTGTTCAATTAACAGTACAACATACGAATATAACAACATGTGCTTTAATAGATAATGGTTCAGAAATAACTTTATTTAAATCATTTCTCTATACTAAATGGCAAGAGAATGGAAATATAAAGATAAAAGGTGTTACGGGTCAAGCCGAACATATTCATAAGAAAGCAAATAAAGTAAATATTATATTAGGAAGTAAAATTATTACGATAAACACTATATATGATTATAACTCCCTTGAAACTGATATATTGTTAGGAAATAATTTCTTACAACAATTTCAGTTTTATTCACAGAATCTTTATTCTGTTATTCTAAAAACTAAATGTAATCATTACTTAAAATTACCCCGAATAAATGAGCCATTCAGAGTTCAGCCAGCGAAGCTTGGTGGACCGTATGATAAAATTTCGATAAAAATACATAATATAACAATAAAACGGATAACTCTTGAAGATGTAATAAAACAGCTAAAAGAAAATTATAATGATCATCCTCTGGCTTTTTATAAAGAGTCAGATTTAAAGGCAAAAATAGAATTAACTGAAAATATAGTTATAAAAGAAAGACCTATGTTATATACAGAAAATGATAGAAAAGAATTTGATAAATAAATAAATGAATTATTATATAAAAATCCACCTTTGATTAGAAGGAGTAATAGTTCTTTTAGTAGCCCAACTTTCATGGTTGAAAATGAAGCTGAGAAAAAACGAGGAAAACCTAAAATGGTAATAAATTATAAAATGCTCAATCACTTTACTAGGTCAGATAGTTATTATCTCCCTAATAAAGAAGTTTTACTAAATATTGTTAAAAGAAAGAAATATTATTCTAAATTTGATTGTACTTCAGGGTTTTGGCAAATAAAAATGGAGGCTGAAAGTATACAATATACATCATTTAGTTCACCTCAAGGACATTCGAATGGTTAGTTATACCATTTGGATTAAAAATGCACATTCTATATATCAAAGAAGAATGGATAAAATCTTTAATAAATATAAAGAATTTCTTGTTGTTTATGTTGATGATGTTTTAATTACTTCTAATACTTTAAAAGAACATAAAACTCATCTACGATAATTTGCTAAAACTTGTAAAGAAAATGGTATATTTTTATCTGAAAGAAAGGCTATAATTTGTAAAGAAGAAATTGAATTTTTAGGGTTAAAATTAAATAGAGAAGGAATTCAACTTCAATCCCATATATCTAAGAAAATTTGTGAATTTCCTGATAAATTGGAGAATAGAAATCAAATTGAAAATTTCACGATTGTCTAAATTATGCTGAGGGATTTATAATAAATCTTGCTAAAAAGAAGCATGAGATTCAAAAATTACTTCGAAAAAATAATACTAAAGGATGGAGTAACCAACATACAAAGATTGTTAAAAATCTAAAGGAAGAATGTAAAACTTTGCCTGAATTAAAACTTCCTAATGAAAATGATAAATTAATTATACAAACAGATGCTTCAGATCTTTATTGGGCAGCACTACTTAAAACCGATCTCAATGAGATATTCAGGTATACAAGTGAAACTTTTGGTCAAGCTGAGGTCAACTATACAACCCATGAAAAAGAACTTCTAGCCATCATAAAAGGAATTCAGAAATTCTCTCTCTTTTTATATCAAAAACCTTTTAAAGTTCAGACCGACAATACCCAGATACAATCCTTAGTTTTCAATAAATTACCAACTACACCCCAATACAGAAGGCTACATAGATGGCAAGTTTTCCTGTCCTTTTACAGTTTCAAAATAGAGTACATAAAAGGTTCAGAAAATTTTCTAGCCGATTTCATTTCTAGAAATACAGAATTTGGAAACGGATGAGTTCTCCAACTCTAAAAGAATGAGATGGGTGTGCATTTCCCTATAAATGCAAATAAAGTGATTGTATACACAATACATACAGCTAGTCCACTATCTAACGGTTGATGGTAAAGACTTTTCAAATCCGTTGATGGCTGACAATTTTCCAAAAATTGTGTTGATGATACAGATCATCTTATAAATTCTTATTTTTCTGCAGGAATAAAATAATAAAGAAAGATGGATCTTGAAGAGCTAAAGAATGAGATTGAATATATTGTCTTGGTCTGTCAAGACATTGTTGACAGTAATAAAGCTCTAAAAGATTTGATAGAATTAAATTTTAAAATGGTTACATATATTTCTCAAGAAGGACTTAGAAAAGCCCTTTTCCTTCAAGAAAGTCTAGATTTGTTCCTTGAATCTAGAAGTAAAGAAAAAGAAAAAATGAGTAAAGCTAAAATTGAGAGTGATAAAAAAGAGAGCAATAAAGGTAAAGATAAAGCAGAGTCTTCTGGAAGTCAGGGTACTAAACCAGTATCTGATAAAGACTTTTTGGACTCCATGAAAAATAAAGAAAAAACTTCTAAATCTCAAAGTGACGCTGAAGTTATTGAGATAAAAATCAATATATCGGAAAGCTTCAACAACAGGGGATCCAATGAAGAATTTGTTCACACAAATAAATGGAAAAGAGAATATAAAGAAGTTGCTGAAGAAGCCTATAGATGGGAAAATTCCAAAACACTATTCTACTCTAAAGGATATATTTTCATCCAAGAATCACCGCCATATTTGGAGCTGATCCTCATAAAGTTTTTCAGCTTGTAAACTATGGATTCCTAGATCTGCTATATGTTGGAAAAAATCTAAATGAAATTTCAGAATTTGATGACCGCTTTAAATCCCAGGTCAGTCAAGTTGCTAGAAATAGAGAAGTCGTACTCAAGTTCTATTCTATAGCCTCGGAACCTGAGATGCGCATTTAGCATGAAGTCCAACAGATGATTACTATAGATGTTATAACTACAAACTTAAAGATTGAGACTGGTATAAAGAATTTTTGATCTTTCAAGTTCACCAGTTCGTGGATCACAGAGAGCTATGTGCATTAAAGCCATTCAATCCATTGCTGAGTCTCTATGAGAGCGACAATATGAAACTCTCATGCAGGCCAATAATTGGATTTTACTAAGGAAAGGAGGACAAATAAAATCTCCATTGCTAAAGGAGTTCCTCACTAAATTTTTCAGACATGAATTTTACTGCACAGAGACTACAAGGAAGAAAGCTTGCAAAATAATTGGCTGTTGTAAATCATGATGTAAGCGCTTACGTCAATGCAAGGAGTGACGGATGCCATGACGTCATCATCCACTAAAGAATTGTGACAGACTGCTGTGGGAGGCAGCTTTTGACTTCTGAGGCTAAAGTAGATAAAGTTCCAGCGCATAAAGAAAAGGACAGCGGACGCCAACTAAAACTTTGAAGTCCGAATAGTTAGATTTATAGATCTATAAATTGTACTTAGATTTCATTTGTAAAGCATTCAAAAACTCAGACTGATTTTTCATTCTGAAAAATATTCATAGTCTAGGAAACCATCTTTGTAAACCCTCTTCTAAATCATGTTTGTATAAATCCTTTTTGAAGGAAATAAAACCAGTTTATTTTCATAAATATTCAAGTTTAGAAATCTTTTTATAGAAATCTTTTAAGCTTGTATTTAATTTTCCAAAATTCTATAATCTTACGAAGGCCGTAGTGATTACACCGTTTGAGACAGTAGTCGTTTGGAACCGTAAGTCCCGTGAAAGCAGGAGGGCGTTTGGGCGAAAACCAGTCAGACTTGTCAAGGTGATTGAAGACGAGTCCGGAAGAAGGATTAAAGAATTAGGAACGTCAAGGAGGTAATATACTTTTAAAAGATTTAAATAGAAATATTTTTCTACTTGATGTTATGAGAATATATGGTTTTAGAGTACTTCATCATTACTTATTTGATTTGTACAAATGCATGATTTAATATAATAGGAAAAGGTTTTGATATCATAAAAAATCAATTTAAAAGAAAAAATAATAATAGACAAAAATAGCAATTTTAAAACCATTAGAGGATCTACCTGAAGATCTAAGAATTCTTATTGCAACATATAATAATAAAGAAGATTATGTTCTTGACTTTATTAATAAAAATATAAACCACGAAATTCTTAAAAACTATATTAGAGAATTAGAACAAATAGACAGAGAACTAAAAGAATTCGAAATCAGATAGAACATTAGAAAATTATATTCTTATGAATTGTAAAAATTTAGAAAGAATAAAACTAATAAAATTTATATATGACGAAAATTGGGACATACCGTACTTTTTCTAAACTTTAGATGTATAAAATCATAAATAAATCAAAAGTTTGGATCATAAAGCAAATAAAGAAACTTTAAACAGTGAAATTACTATGCAAATAGTAAAATCACTATTCAAAAGGGGTCAAATGAAATACCTTTTTAAAAGAAGGACATTTTGAAAATAAATATATAAAAATAGGATAAATTAAAAATTATATCATAGAATTGAAATAAAGATTAATTATACCGAAAACTCGCCATTGTATCAAATCTCGGTTCATGAAAAATAAATAATTATAAACTAGCATGCAAAAATAGGGAAACAAAATAGTCTTATTATTAATTTCCTTTTAACTTTTGTATTTAATTCATATTGGAGTTTCACTTAATTTTATGTAACCATTTCAAAGTTAAATTAGAGTTCACCCCCCAATACCCAAAAATACTAAAATGACATTGCTCTATTTGTTTTTTTTTTTTTATCTTGTTTATTACACCTAATTGTTTTCCTCTATATTTCTCTATCAGACTTCTCAGACATGGAGAGATGATCCTATGTGATGGAAAATTTGATTGCAATCGGCTCCACAGTAACTAAAGAAGATAAAGCGGTTCATCGATTTATGGAAACTCCTCTAGATAAGTGTATTTTTCTATTTATCTATTATTTGGCATTTAGTGCAGGTATTTAACAAACTCGAAAGCTCATTCTTTGTTCTTTGGGTGAATCGATCTTCTTCTCCAATGAGGGTTTGTAGGTTTTTCCTACTTCTTTTTTGAGTGTTATTTGCTCTACTGTGATTGGGTTGTACTCTATTTTTTATATTTGCGATCCATTTTAGTTGGATTTTTTATGTTGACCAATGTAAATGTAGTTTGGTATGGGTTTTCTTGTAGGTGATTATTTTTTTTCTATTTTATTCATATCTAGTTAAAGTTTTTTTGTGGGATTTATTATGGGTTGTTCATTAAATTCAATTTTTTGTTCGTTAGATGTTTGTATTTAGTCAGAATTGAGGGGTTTTTTTCGTACAATTAAATTTTATTTTGGTTATGTGTTTGGATTTAATTGCAACTTACTTATGTATTCACTTGGTGTTAGCTATCGAGAATCATGGCTTCATATTGGTGGTTGTGTGATTTGTCAACATGGATGTGTGGTCGTTGGACCTCGAAATATGATAAGTTATTGATTGATCTTGTCTACCTTGAGAAGGTGCTCGATATAATGAATTATATCGAGTGAACTCCTTTAGAATTGAAGCATTAATATCAACAATGTTACATATTTGCATATTACCATATATGACGAGACTTCACACCAAAAATTGAAGATGTTTCCCATGGAGGATAGAGTGCGGCTGCTATTTTTACTAATTTTTTTTTCTTTTTTTTGTAGAAGGCGATATTTTTGGGCAAATGGGTAGTTCACTCCCGAATATTGAGTTGGTGCAAGGTTACCATGCCCCTCCCCCCCCCCTCCCCCACCTCCTACATAGATCGAACACAATGAAAGAGCACTCTTTTACTTTATTGATAGGCATAGTGTACACGATCTAGAGTGTGCAGATGATGCAATTCGGTCAGGCTGGTTGTAGAATAATTATGCCAGTGACCGACATAGGCTTGCTTGGGAGAAAGTGTTCGACGATATGATTTTTGCTTTTGGGATATAAAAATTTAGTATTTATCACTTGGAACTTAAATACAATAGATTTTGTGTTGTAAATTCTTTGTTTATAATGTTTGAAATAAAGACCATAAAATTGCCGCATAATGAATATTTGCACAATTTGAATGACTTCTTGAAGTATATTATTATAAAGTTGCAAAAGAAATATGTGCTTTTGTAGAATTGAAATAACTACTTGAAGTGTATTGTGGTAAAGTTGCTAAACAACGATCCATTTTTGCAGAATTAGAATGACTACTTAACGCATATTATTTTAAAGGGTTAATTACGTTAAGCACCCCAACGTTTGGGGTGGTTTGCATTTTGGTGCCTAAACTTTGAAAATGTGCGCCCGTGATACCTAACCTTTATAAGTTGTGCTCCACTGATATTTCCAATGGAATCTCTAGGAACATCCCGTTGAAAATGTATAGGTAATTGCATTCACTCCCTTTAAGAATTAAAAATTGATGTAAAACCCCTATAAATGAAATAAAAGATTAATAAACCTCTTTATACTTTTAAAATACCGAAGTATTTCTTTTTTCAACTCAGTTTATAAATTAAATTATGTTAATTATCTATTTTTATACCCAACCAAACCGTAGATTATTTTTTTCCCTCTTCCCTCTCCATTCTCTCTCTCTCTCTCTCGCTCTCTCTCTTTCTCTCTCACGGTGACCACAACTACCAGAGAATGTTGCTTTGATCTCACAACCGCCACTCTTCTCTCAGTTGCACCGCCTCCATCTCCACTGAGTCTAGATCGAGTCTCGTTACCACACATCTCCAAATCCAGTCTGCAGGCAACCCATCTCGTCCGCCACATCTCCACTAAATTCAAACTGGGTCTTGTGTTGGGAGCTGCGCAAGTGCACGTAGTCGTACAAGTAATACAAAGTGAGTAGAGTGTCGAATCCCACAAAGCTTGTGATTTAACTCGTGAAAATGACTCATTTTGTTTAGCTAAATTGATCAAATTTGAGGGGTGGCTGGTTTTTCTAAATGAAAGCTAATTCAAATTAAAAACAACTCACGAATAACAATAACAACAAAATACCCAAAGTGAGAAATGCAAGTGCAAGGTGGTTTCATTCACCTAAATCCCTATTCTAATCCAATCCTTAAGTTGAATGATTTTGTGGTTGTGTGAAGCCAGGAACAAATATATCCACAATCTCTCTCAAGCATCGTGGAATTAACTCATACAATCTCTTCTAAACCTAAGACTAACCAATTCTCATTCAATTAATCCAAGCTTTAGAAGATATTTCTATGAATTTTAATCACTGCCTTAAGGCTCAATCAATATTAAATTCATTTTCATACAACTTTAATACCAATTGATCTTGTCTAATTAGAGCTATAATCGTGAATTGTCTCTCGATCTCATCAACGATTCTCAATTTCATTGATTAGGGATGATCAAACCCTAACCAAGCATTAAAGCATTAAAAAAGAATCACACAAAAACATACGAAAACATATTCAAAATCATGAGATTTTCATAAAATAGTGAAAAAGGTGAACTACACCATCCTTACATTTAGCAATTGAATTAGTTCATAATGAATCTAAAAATAAGAACAAAATCTGGAAAAGAATCCATAAAAGGAGAAGATATAAACTTATTCAATGGAAATTTCAGATGTAAACTTCCCTCGTTCAGTCGTTCTTCCTTTGCCTCTTAGTTTTTACCTTCTTCCGTTTCCCAAAAATCCACAAAAGATGAAAAATATGAAAGAGAATTGTTCTCTACTCTAAACCCTAGCTAAAAAACGTGAATCACAGATGTGGGACTTTATCTGGACTTAAAAAGGGGCAGAAAAATGCCTAGAGCCACCTTCCAAATTAGAGTCCTAATCAAACATGAAAAGTTGTTAATTGCAGTCGCGGACTTTGGGTACGTACCCAAAATATTTTGGGTACGTACCCAAACTTACAGATTCGTTCATCTCCCCGATAATTGAAATTGGGTACATACTTGAAATATTTTGCGTATGTACTCATTCATATAAACTTGTTTCCTTCTCTAAATGGCTTGAATTGGGTTGATGCCCAAAATATCTTGTGTAAGTACCCAACTCTTGACTTCAACTTTTTGTGTCCTTGATGGTATTTTTCCCATCTCACCTACAAAATAATGATTTGACCAATGTTTTCAAAATCGGACTGGACCGGCCGGTTCGACCGGTGACCGGCGGCTGGTCCGGTCCGAATCATGCTCAAAAATCGGGAGTGGCTCGGACCGTCCAGAACCAGTCAAATCGATCGAACCGGTTCGGCGAGCCACTTCTTTTTTTTTTTTTTGCCTTTTTCTTGGTCAAAACTGGGGGTGGCCTTTTTTTGTGAATGAAACCTGCTCTGCTTCAGCCTTCAGTGCATTTGCTCACCTCCTGCCCGTCATACACAGCAGCCGCCTCGCCTCCCTGCGCCTCCCCATCTCGCCGCGCCGCGCTGCCTCGCCTCACCTCGCTATGCCGCCTCGTCTCGCCTCACCATGAACCAGCAGTAGGAGGTAAGTTTTCTTCATTTTCTTCATTTTTTCTGTTTTTTTCTTGTTTTCTTGTTTTCCCCAGCAGTAGCAGCAGGTGAGTTTTCTTGTTTTCCCCAGCAGCACGCGAGTCGCCGTGCACAGCCCCCTTGCGTGAACACAACCCCCTTTTTTGTGCTTTTGAGTAAATGCCAAGTAGTTGGTTCATTTTAAGATTGGTTCTCACTGCTTTTGATTAAATGCCAGTAGTTGGTTCATTTTTTATTATGATGTGATTTCAAGTGGTTATGGAATTAATTTCTCATAGTTATATGGTTCATTTTAAGATTGGGTAAGGGTGGTTGCTCTAGCATGAACCAATTTGCATCTTTAGTTGGTGTTGGTTTAATTGGAATATGTTCTCAAGATCAAAATTTTCTTACATAAATTTACCATTGTAATTTTTGTTTCGTAATCGAAAAAGATGACTAACTTCAATATTTTGAATTTTCTCTTAGGACATGGAAAATATTGGATCTTCTTCGCCCACTACACCATCAAATCCATCACAATCGGTGCAATAATCTAGTAGTGGGCAAAATCCCCATCATAGAAGTGACATAGCTTGGAGGCATTGCTATGAGGTACCCTCAAATGGGAAAACTCGCACATTGAAGTGCTCATATTATGATCAAGCAATTCGTGGAGGTGGTATCAATCGCATGAAGCAACATCTAGCCGGCATTCTCGGTAATGTTAAATCGTGCCTTAAAGTTCCTGCGGATGTGCGTTTCCAAATTAAAGGTACACTAATTGAAGTTGCAAATAGTAAAAAGGAAAAAGCCACATCTAAATTGAATTTGGATGATAATGATGATGATATTGAAGAAATTCAAAATCTAAGTTGTAAAGAAGTTAGGGGTGGTGGTAATAAGAAGAAAAAGATTGTTCATATAGGAAATTATATGAAAGTCGGTGTTGGTATTGATTCTAGTCAACCTAGCATTCAAGCAACATTGCAAAGTAGGGAAAGATGGCATGATACAGATATGTCTATTGCTTTGTGGTTTTATGATTGTTGTATCCCGATTAATGCTGTGAATTCCCCATATTTTCAATCAATGATAAGTAGGATTGCAACAATGGGTCATGGATATACTGGTCTATCTTATCATGCTTTGAGGATTCCGTTACTTAAAGAAGCTAAAAAGCAATGTGAACTGACTATCGATGCTCTCCTGAGCTAAATGGATTGATACCGGTGTCACAATTATGGGTGATGGTTGGAGTGATCAGAGTCATAGGGCATTGATAAACTTTTTGGTTTATTGTCCACATGGGTTATCGTTTATTAAATCTGTTGATATTTCTCATATGGACTCTGATGCGAAGACTTTGTGTAATCTCTTTTCTGAAATTGTAGAGATGGTTGAAGTTAGTAATGTTGTGCATTTGGTTACCGATAATGCAAATAACTACAAAAAAGCTGGAAAAGTTACTATTTGAAAACATCCTTCAATCTATTGGTCTCCATGTGCTGCTCATTGTGTTAATTTGATAGTTAAAGATATTGGAGAGTTAACATATGTGAAAAGTTTAGTAGCTCTTGCTTCAAAGATAATAGTTTTTGTGTATAATCATAAGTGGCCTCATGCATGGTTGAGACAGCGACCTGGATGGACTGAAATTGTTCGTCCGGGAGATACTCGATTTGGCACACAATTTATTGCTTTGAAGAGTCTTTATGACCATAAGGAGCATTTGGAAGCTTTGGTTGTAAGTGCAGGGTTTAAAAAAATTTTGAAAACTGACAAGGGTAAAGAGGTTAAGCAAATTGTTTTAAGTGGTGATTTTTGGAAAAATTGCTTAATCATTGTCAAGATTATGAGTCCACTTATGAGATTGTTGTGGATGTGTGATTCTGATGAGAAGCCTTCATTAGGCTATGTTTATGAGAGGATGTGGAGAGCAATAAATGGCATAAAGGAGTTATTTAAAAAGAAGGAGCATTTATACACCACCTATGTTTATATCATTAATGATAGGTGGGATGCTATGTTGCGCAAACATCTCCACTCGGCTGCATTTTTTTTGAACCCTGCTTTTCAGTATGACCTACAGAGTCCCTCCAAACAAGAGGGATTGATAGGTCTACTTGATGTTTGTGAGAAGCTCTTGCCGGGTGTAAATGATGTTTTAGATGAAATTACTTCGTTTCGAGAACAAAAAGGGAGCTTCGCAAGGCCATTAGCTAAAAACACTGTAAAAACTGCTCGATCGGGTATGCCTTTTATTTGTTTCTTACTTCATTGTTACTATTAAAGTATTTATTTAATATGGTGCGATTTTAATTTCATTTGTTTTTGCATTTGGTGTATAATTGCTTTTTAGATGAATGGTGGAGGATGTTTGGTGGGGATGCACCAAATTTGCAAAAGATTGCTATTCGACTATTAAGACAAACCTCATCATCTTCCGGATGTGAGCGTAATTGGAGTATATTTGAACACATCCATACTAAAAAGAGAAATAGGTTAGAGCATCAAAGGTTAAATGATCTCGTCTATGTGCATTATAATTTTCGCTTGCAAAATCGGTAAGAACATTATTAGTTTTCTATATCGTAAGTGTTATGTTTCTTTATTGTTATTAATTATATTAATATTATGGTATTTTGTAGTAGTAAACAAAGAACAAAGCCATATGATCCAGTTGATTATGAATGCATTGATAAAGTGGATTTTTGGATCATTGAGGAGCAGCCTAGTGGAGAGCTTGATGGTGATGAGTTGGAGGAAATGCTTAAGGAAGAGTTGTCCCAAGGAAGAGGTTATATAGTAATTTATTTATTTTACTAAAAGATTCATTATCTAGGCTTTTATTATTTTATTAAAAAATTTGTTTATGATTAATTAGATGATGGAGGAGACGAGGTTAATTTATCAAGATTTGATGTTGCATCCTCAAGTGGTAATGATGGTGAAGTACAACGCCTTTTAAGGCAACAAAAAAATCACCTTATTGATGAAGATGATGATTGAAGACTTTGAATATATCACTTGGATGATTTATGATGATTAATCTTGTTTTATGTTGTTTAATATTGTTTGGGTTTATTTGGACTTGGATATGAAATGTGACAAGACGTGTTTATCGAATTATCTTATTCATTGTTATTTGTTAGCTTTTAGTTTTTGGGATGAATGATGAGTTGTATTTTTAAGATGAATGATAGAGTTGAATTTTTATTGAATAGTAAAGTAAATTTCTTGTTTTGGTGGCTATTATTATTATTATTATTATTAGGTTACTTTCCCTATTTTTTTTTATGTATTTATTATTTTTTTATATAAAAAATTAATTTAATAATTATTACGTATTTATGACGTCACAGTGGTCGAAACGGTAACCAGTAAGGCCGCAGGTTCGATGTCCGGTCCGATTTTCAGAACATTGGATTTAGCTCAAATTTAGCCATAATTAGGTTCAAATAAAGAAAAATACATGATAAGTCCGACAAAATAAACATAAAATTCAAGTAGAATTACGGACTTATCATCTTGCTGCTGCACATCTCCAGATCCAGTCTGCAAGCAACCCATCTCGTCTGCCACCTCACTCTTCTAGTTTATTCTTTTTTTCTTTTCTTCCTCATTAGCGGATGAATTTGAGGGGGATGGGGGTAATGGTGTAGGATAGTTGCTTAAAGGATATTTGTTTAAAAGAGAGACTAAAGATTGTAATTTCTTGAAAGATATTTGAATCAAATTTTGTTTGTCATGAGCAGAACATAAAGAATATGATTGTATGAAACAAGGGCTTTTCTTTTTTTTTTTTCTTGAAATTTTGAGAAGAAGCGGAAAATGAGAAAAAAAAATTATAAAAGGATAAAAATAGATAATTAATATATTGTGAATTTTAAATTAACTTTAAATATATAGTTTTTGAATCCAATGTAAATGTAGATATGATTGACTCTAAAATAAAAAATGATATAGCATAAATAGTTTTAAAAAAATAAAAAGAAAGAAAAATATTGTTTTGTATTTTAATTACGAGTATTTTCATCTTTTCAAAAATATAAGGAGGTTAATTGGTCTTTTATTTTGTTTAGGAGTGTTTTACATTAATTTTCAATTTTTCATGGAGTCAAATGCAATAAACTATACATTTTCAATAGAATATTCCTAGAGATTCCATTAGAAATATCAGTGGAGCACAACTTATAAAGGTTAGGTATCACGAGCGCACACTTTCAACAGTTAGGCACCAAAGTGTAAAACATCGCAAATGTTGGTGTGCTTAATGTAATTAACCTTATTTTAAAATTGCAGTAGAATGATATGTTTTTACAGAACAATATTTGTTTCTAATTTTAAGCTATCTGAATATGATGCGCATGTAGACATAGGAGAAAGAAAAATGCATTGTAAAGGCCTCCTATATTTTTCAAGAATATCATTTTTGTTGTACCTCTAAAGAACATCATTCTATTTTATGAAGTATACTGTTTTAAACTTATTGTATAAATCTTAGATTTTTGCAGAATTGCAATGAGTAAATAATGTATAAACTTACCAAATTATGAAATAATGTCCAATGTTTGCATGACTAGAATAATTATATGAAGTATAACATCCTAAACTTGAAAAATAGAAGCAAGGTATATCTTTTTCATTAGAGATTGAATTGATCATCAGAAGAAGAATTAGGCCAAAAATTAGGATACATTATGGGAAAATCAAACTTCCATCAAAGAGAAGCAAATGAAAGACTTTCATAAAAATTCTCGTATAATCGAGAATGAATTTTTCATTTTGTACATGCCAGATCATGAATTAGTAACTACATCCAATTTTCAAAAAGAAATCCCAATTATGCCGAACTTTCCATTTTTGGAATGGAATAGGATCAAGATCACACCTTATTAAATGGTATTTACATGAGGTTCTTCTTTAAAAAAGTCCCCAAAAGGGCTTAGTTGATCTATGATTTATGTTTCATCTTTCGTTTCCTTTTCGTTTGTTTCGAGAAATTTATCGATCAATTCCTATTCTTCCATTTTCTCTTTATTTTTTTTCCTGATCGAGATGTATAGATCCTATTACCAAAAATATGCAAAAGCTCTATTTGCCTTTGCCATTTTATAAGTCTCTTCCTTTTTGCGTATAGCATCACCACTCCCTTTAGCAATATCCACTAATTCGAAAACTTAATTTGAAAATCATATTTTGACTCGGTTGTTTTCTGGATACTGCTAATAATGAATGAAAGATTATATAAATAGAATATCCTAAACTTGAAAAAAAATTCGAATGATTATACCCAGTTTCATCAATTAAGTCGGATATTATTCCAATTTGATCATATTGAGATGGAGATTATACCCAATTTGGCCAATTGAGTTTGGTATTGTGCCCAATTTGATCAATTGAGTTGATGATAATGCCCAATTTCATCAATTGAGTTGGATATTATGCCAAATTTTATTAATTAGATAGAATTATGCTTTAATTTGATTAATTGAGTTGAAAATTATGCATTATTTTATCAATTGAGTTAGAGATTATGGCCAATTTTATCAATTTACTTGGATATTATGACCAATTTGGTTCATCAATTTACTTGGATATTATGACCTATTTGGTCATTTGAATTGGAATTATAACCAATTTGATTAATTAAGTGCGCGGGGAGGGGGGGGAGGGGGATGGATATGATTAATTTGATCAATTTAGTTGGAGATTATAGCCAATTTTATCAATTAACTTAGAGATTATGACCAATTTGATTAATTAAGTATTACGACCAATTATATCAATTGAGCTGGGGTTATGACTAATTTGATCAATTGAGTGGATTATGACCAATTTTATCAATTAACTTGATGATTATGATCAATTGAGCTTGGGATTATGACCAATTTGATAAATTAAGTTGGGATTATAACCAATTTGATTAATTGAATTGGGATTATGATCAATTTTGATCAACTGAGTTAGGAATTATGACTAATTTGATCAATTAAGTTGGAAATTATAAGCAATTTGACAAATTGGATTGGGGATTGTGATCAATTTGATCTTTTGAGTTGGGGATTATGACCAATTTTATTGATTGAGCAGGGAATTATGAATAATTTTATTAATTTAGTTGGGAATTATAACTAATTTTATCAATTGAGTTTGGAGTTATGATCAATCTAAGTTGATGGATTATGACTAATTTCATCAATTAACTTGAAAATTATGACTAATTTGATTAATTGAGTTGGGGATTATGAGCAATTTCATCAATTGAATTGGGAATTATAACCAAGTTCATTATTAATTGAGTCGAGGATTATAGTGACTTTGTCAATTGAGTTGGGGTTATGGTCAATTTCATCAATTAAGTTGGAGACTATGCCTAATTTAATTAATTAAGTTGTGGATTATGTCCAATTTCATTAATTAAATGGAGTAATATGGTCAATTTAATCAATTGACTAAGGGATTATGACCAATTTCGTTCATTAACTCAACAGTCATGCCTAATTTCATTAATTGAGTGGGGGGCTTATGACCAATTTCATTCAATTAAGTTCGGGATTGTAGTGAATTTGATTGGTGATTATGATCAATTTCATTAATTGAGTTAGGGATTGTGCCCAATCTCATTAATTAAGTTGGAGATTACGGCCAATTTCATCAATTAAGTTGGGGATTATAGTGAATTTGATTAATTGAGTTGGAGATTGGGGATTATGGTTAATTTGATCAATTGACTTGGGGATTATACCAAATTCTGCAAAATTGTGTGTTGTGCAACATTCGGATTATGTCCTTCACATACTTATCTCAAATTTGCAAAATTGATGTGTGTTCAACAACTTTCGAATTATATAGTTTATATGCTCATTCCAATTATAAAACATTTGACATTCTCTTGCAACTTCATTTGGACAAACTTATATAGTTCAATTAAACATAACAGAAAACTATGGAATCAAAAATATTATTCCAAACACACCTAATTTTATGTTGTTGAACAAATGAAACCCCATAAACCAAAAACCATGGTATCGAAACATAACCCTAGACACACTTAATATATTGTTGTTGAACAAATGGAACCCCCTGAATCAAAAATCATGCCATCAAAAGTATTATCTCAAACAAGCTTAATTTCTTGCAACTGAACAAATTAAACCACATAAACTAAAAACCATGTCATCATAAGCATTACCCCACGATGCTGAACACATGAATAAAAACACACGATTTTGCAACTTCCTTATAAAATACTTCACCTTCTCTTCCGTAGTATGCACACTGTGGACTTCATACTACAACTTTTAATTTAACATAAATACTCATCAATGTACTTAATTTATATGGAAAAATCCCCCAATTTCACTGCAAAATTCTAAAAATGTAGTTAAATATTAGTCCAAAT